>PYAF01004633.1:383731-411063 GCA_007407185.1 Glycine tomentella
CCAAAGTCTATAAATAATATGAAATTCTATAATAAATCATACATGAAACATATGGTTTCATAAATTTTCATGCCTATTTTTATAAGAAAATGTTATTCCCATGTTAGATAATATATTCAATAAGTTAATTAATTAAGTGACATGTTAGTGATTATGAGAATTTTAATTTATATTAACTATAATAACAATAAATTTAAAAATATGAATTTAACTCTAATAATTTAATTGTAAATGTAATTTTCGATAATTTTCCTTCTCGTGGATTAAGTATAAATTATCCTTATTGCTTTAATAAAAAATGTTCATCCCAAGAGTTTGACTTTATACATGATATATATAGTATAATCTATATATTAATATTTATATATTAATAAATATAATATCAACATATAAGAAAAATATTAAATTTATCTAGACTTGAGAAAAAAAATTATAATTTATATTGTGTTAATATAAGAATCAATTAGGTTCAAGTATTTTGTTTTACTCCAGTTGTTTATACTCGTAACCAAAATATTGGAATATGAACAATTCAAAATAAAATTGGAATAATTAATTTTGCGTCATGTAGATCATAACAACAAAAATTGGTATTTTTTAAAAAAAAAGGCAAAAAAATAATATCATTGAAAGAGCTGATTGGATGACACTGTCTGTATCGTTCAGTCTAACCCTGTGTACTAGAATCTGTCTTTTTTCCAGCACGTCTAGTCTAGTCTACCTATGCATCATCCAGTCTATTTAGTTAGTCTATATAGATGGTTCATTAACAGTGTTTTGTATTGTACCTATTTTATCTAGTTGTAATTGTTTTTCAGTTATTTTGTTATTTGTACGCTCTTATAAGAAGAGTTAGTTAGTAGGTTCAAATAAGCAAGATAGGGGGAGCTTTTGAACCTAATTTCATTGTATCTGTTATTTTTTTTTATTTGAAATACAATTTCCATGTTTGTGTTATCTTTCTTCTCTTCTATCATTTATTTTCCCCATCTAATTGTGTATTCTCAATCTTAAACCCAACAGATTTTTTGAAAGATTTAAGGTTAGCGATGTTAAATACAGGGGGAGCTTGAAGAAGATCAAGATGATGAGGCCATTTGACTTATACAAGTTTTAGCTTTCTACATGTCATTCAATTGAAGGCATATGTAATTTGTTAATTGTTTAAGAGCTTCATCCTATGATCCCTTGCATTGCATAAACATCATTCATTGGACTGCATAGATGGTTTTTATCAAGTCACATGATTTGTGAAAAAGCTTAAGGTTTTCATGTTTTCATAAGATGCCAAGTGCTCATGGTTAAGTTTTGGAAAAATCATTTTTTATACTGACTTAATCGATTACCAGAATATGGTAATCTATTACTTAAGTCATGAAGAACTAATTAATCAATTACAAGGTAATGGTAATCGATTACACAGTACAGAACACAAAATAGATCTTCATGTGTTAATCGATTACCGTCTAATCGTAATCAATTACATTAGCACGTTTTTTAAGCTAAACTATTTGCGTTAATCGATTACATATCGATTTAGTTGATTAAATTGCTCGTGTATTTTTTCCAGAATGAACTAAGAACACTTTAATTGATTAAATATGATATTAATAGATTACTTAAGTGAAAATAATCGATTACATAGACGATTTAATCGATTACATTCAGTTAAAATAATTTTCTATAAAAAGTTGTTGGATCTTTTGATTTAGACGGATTATCACAATTCGAGATTTTTACTGATTTTCAAAAGGCTTCTGAACTGAGAGAAAACATACTAAGTAACAAAGCTCTTGTCCTACAATTCAAGATCTTCATGCATCATCGATAGAATTCTTTTTGGACAAGATTTCAAAAGAGTTTCTTGGAGAGCTTGGTTTGAAACTTGCTTTCTTTCAACCTGATCTCAGATTGGTAAACATTTTTGGATCATAAGGTTATATCTCTCCTCTAAAACTCTGGTTGTAATTCATTTTTACATTTAGCTTGTTAGTTGCTATTACAAAAGGGTTATGTAAGCTTATTTAGAGTAGGGTTTTGTAGAGGGAAGAGTAGAGAAGGGTTTATCTGTGTCTTGATCATTAGAAGTCTAAAGGGTGTTTAGATTTCAGTTCTTTATCTAGGGTTGGTAAAGGGTGATCTTTTGTAAGCTTGTAAAGAACAGATTTTGTTGATAGTGGAACTCTAGCCAAGGTTTGGTTAGAAGAAACTAGGTGTAGCTTCTCTTGTTGAGGGGTGAACCAATATAGTTCTTGGTGTTGAATATTTTCTCTTAATCTCATATTTCTATCATTGATTGCTAGTCTTTAGGATAATCATTTCAAGATCAACATATAAATTTTATTCTGCTATTGCTTTCTATGAAGGGTGAGTCTTGATTGACTGAAAGTTTTTTTTTTTCAAAAGGGTGTCCTTGTGATACAATCCTAAATCCGCTACTTGTTTTTTAAAGAATTTTTTTAAAGATCCTGTTTTAACCAATTCACCCCCTCTTGGTTAAATGTGTGAGTTCATATTGTTTTCAATTGGTATCAAGAGTTGGTTCTTGAGTGTTATTCATGATCACTGTCTTTTTTTTTATAACGAAAATGAATACCACACAGATTACCTTCAAAGAGGGTGCCTCCCTCAATCGTCCTTTGATGTTTGAAGGAGAGCATTTTAGTTTTTGGAAGAATAGAATGCAGATATCCATTCAATCAAATGACTCAGGTGCATGGAATGCAATAGAAAAAGGTCCTCTGGTTCCTATTAAAACTGTTGGTAATGATATGATTCCCAAAGAATGGGATGAGATGACAGATGCAGAAAAGAGTGTAGTGCAATACGATTTTAAAGCTAAGAATATGATTACTTCTGCACTTTCATTTGATGAATTTTTCAGAACTTTTAGGTGTAGAAGCGCTAAGGAGATGTGGGAGATGTTAGAGGTTACTAATGAAGGCACAAATGAAATCAGAAGATCAAGGAAGCATGCCTTGATTCATGATTATGAGATGTTCAAGATGAACTCAACAGAAAACATATCTAAACTCCAAATCAGATTCACATACATTGTAAATCATCATCTTGGTCTTGGAAAGACATTTGATGCTGAGGAATTAAACATCAAGATCTTAAAGTTCCTAACAAGACCATGACAACCACAATCAAGGAGTCTAAAGATCTCTCAAAGATGTCCAAGGTTGCACTATTTGTCAAGCTACTTGAGTATGAATTAGAATTGTCTCAATTAACACATGCTGAAGATGCAGATAAAAAACAAAATAGTATAGCCTTGAAAGTTGCAGCTTCAAATGTGGAAAAAGAAAACTCAAGTGAAGAAGATGGTGATGAGAATCTGAACTTACTAGTAAAAAGATTCAGCAAGTTCATGAGAAAGAATAAGAACAGGAAGTTCACAAAGTTCAACAACAACAACAACAACAAAAAGATTGACAATAACAACAACACGAACTACAACTGCTTTGAATGTGTTAAGTCAGGGCATATTAAATTTGAATGTCCTATATTTTTTAAAAAGCAGTTAGGTGAAAAGAAGACAAAGAAAGAAGGAAAGCCAAAGAAAGCCTACATAGCATGGGAAGACAATGCCTCAACAACTTCTGAATCATCAAGTGATCATGAAGAAGCTAATGTATGCCTCACTTAGTGAAGACAAAGAATTATCAAGTGTTGAATCAGAGGTAAATCCTGAATTTGATCAAATTATTGATGTTTTCATGATATGCATGAAGAGGCTCAAAAACTTGCAAAATCCAACAATAGGCTTAAAGGTAACCTTAAATGGCATGTTACCAAACTTGTAGCAATGCAAGATGAACTTTATAAGTTGAAAACAGATTATGAGAAACTTCTTTCAAGCTACAGAGCCAATGGGTGTGTGTTTGCTTCTTCCTCTTCAAATGTAGATAAATGCAAAGCTTTACAAGAAGGTTTGATGATTTCAAAAGGAGTCAAGGTGAAAAGTATATGTTATTACTTTCTGAAAATTTTTATTTGGTTGATCTTTTGAAAATGCTTTATAGAGAAAAATGTTGTTTACATCAAATGCTAAGTATACAAAAGTATGTTGGAGATACTTATGGTTTGGACTACAAACATGGAGTAAAACCTTTTGGAAAAACCAAGTTTGTACCACCAAAACAGAATAATCAAATAGGCTTTTCAAAAACAAAGAATAATCAAATGACTCATTTTGAAAAAGCATCGAAATCTATAACATGCAATTATTGCATAAAGAAAGGTCACACATCCCATAGGTGCTATGCTAGAAGGTTTTATGTGCCTAATCGAGATTGTATTTGGGTTCCAAAGAAAAAGAGAAAAATAGCTAGCCCCTATGGACCCAACCTAAATTGGGTACCTTGCATTGCCACTTAATTTGATTGTTGCAGGTGTGTCTTAGAGAAAAATCATCATTATGGTACCTAGACAGTAGATGCTCTAGACACATGACAGGTGACATGTCCATGCTTACAAATTTGACTCTAAAAGATGGAGGATTTTTCACTTATGGCTACAATAACAAAGGGAAGATAATTGGAGAAGAAAATATAGGAGATAGCTTTAAAAGCAAGATCAGAAATATTCTCTATATGGAAGGTTTGAAGTACAATCTCCTAAGCATAAGCCAACTATGTGATAAAGGATTCAAGGTTTCCTTCAATGACAATTGTTGTTTGATATGTGATGGTCAATCCGGTGAGGTTATCCATGTAGGTAAAAGAAAAGGTAACATTTACTTACTCTCTATAGAACATGCATTATTTAACAACACTAATTGCCTAGTAAGTAAAGTTGATGAATCATGGCTATGGCATAATAGAGTTAGTCACATTAACATGCATCACATGAACAAGCTTATTAGAAAAGACTTAGTCATTGGCTTACCTAAACTTAAGTTTGAAAAAGACTAACTATGTGATGCTTGTCAAAAGGGGAAACAAACCGAGATTTCTTTTCAAAATAAAAAATTTGTTTCCACCTCAAGACCCCTTGAATTGCTTCATATGGATTTGTTTGATCCTTCTAGAACTATGAGCTTAGAAGACAGTTACTATGGGCTTGTAATAGTTGATGACTATTCTAGATTCACATGGACTTTGTTTTTAAGATCCAAGAGTGACACTTTCATTGCTTTCAAAAAATTAGCCAAGCTTGTTCAAAATGAAAAGGGAAGCAAAATTATCTCAATAAGAAGTGATCATGGTAATGAATTTCAAAATGAGCATTTTGAAAAATTCTATGAAGAAAATGGAATCAAACATAATTTTTCAACTCCAAGAACACCTAAGCAAAATGGTGTTGTGGAGAGAAAAAATAGATCCCTTGAAGAAGGAACTAGAATTTTTTTTAATAAGACAAATTTGCCAAAACATTTTTGGGTTGATGCAGTGAGTACTGTTTGCTACACTTTAAATAGATTACTCATAAGGCCTATTTTAAAGAAAACTTCTTATGAATTATATAAAGGTAGAAAACCAAACATCTCTCACTTAAGAACATTTGGCTGCAAGTGTTTTACTTTAAAAAATGTTAAGGAATCACTTGGCAAGTTTGATGCTAAGGCTGATGAAGTCATCTTTCTTGGATATTCATTACAAAGCAAAGTATATAGAGTTTTTAATAAAAAAAAATTATGCATGGAAGAATCAGTTCATGTTATTTATGATGAATTTAACTCTTGTAAAGAGGAAAAAAAGTGTGAAAATGATGCAGGTCCTATAGAAGAGTATATACAACTCAATGGATCAAATGAAAAAAGAAAAGGAAGAACTAAATGTAGAAAGGAACAGTCAACACCAATCAAAAAGCCTAAGGATTAAAGAACTACAAGAGATCTCTCTCTTGACAACATAATTGGTGAAGTCACTAAGGGAGTATCTACTAAATCTTCACTAAGTAATCTCTGTTGTGATATGGCTTTTGTTTCACAAATTGAACATAAAAGCATTGAACAATATTTACTTGATGAACATTGGATGCTTGTCATGCATTATGAACTTAATCAGTTCAAGAAAATAAAGTTTGAGAACCTGTTCCTAGACCTTCTTCTCATAAGCCTATTGGCACCAAGTGGGTTTTTAGAAACAAAGTTGATGAAAGTAGCATGATAGTCAGAAACAAAGCTAGATTGGTTGCAAAAGGTTACAACCAAAAGGAAGGCATAGACTATGAAGAGACTTATGCTCCAGTAGCAAGGTTAGTGGTCATTAGGTTACTTCTTACATATGCATGTTTAATGAATTTTAAACTATTTTAAATAGATGTAAAGAGTGCTTTTCTAAATGGATATATTGAGGAGAAAATCTATGTTGATCAACATCCTAGTTTTGTTGATTTCAAATATTCAAACTATGTTTTTAAACTAAAGAAATCTCTTTATGGTTTAAAGCGATTTCTTAGGTCCTAGTATGAAAGATTGAGCAACTTCTTGCTTAGCCAATCCTTCATAAGAGGATAAGTGGACAAAACCTTGTTCATCAAAAAAAATGGCAATGACATCTTATTGGGTAAAATATATGTTGATGATATAATATTTGGTTCAACTAATCAATCTTTGTGCAAAAAAATTTCTATCTCAATGCAGAATGAGTTTGAAATATCTATGATGGGAGAGTTAACATTATTTCTTGGACTTGTGAAGAAAATGAAGAATGAAACATTTCTAAGTCAAACCAAATACTGCTATGAAGTGATCAAAAAGTTTGACATGGAGAAAAGCAAAGATGTTGCAACTCCTATGGCAACCTCAACTTACCTTGATTCAGATGAAAGAGGGAAGAAGGTTGATGAGTCAAATATATAGAGGGATGATAGGATCCTTGTTGTACTTGATTGTAAGTCGACCAGACATCATGTTGAGTGTGTGTTTATGTGCAAGATATCAAGCTAATCTCAAAGAATCACACCTCACAGTAGTCAAGAGAATCATCAAATATCTAAATCAACTCCAAGAGTTGGTCTTTGGTATCACAAAGGTGCATTACTAAACTTAATTTGATACTTAGATTTTGATTTTGCAGGATGCAAATTATACAGGAAAAGCACAAGTGGAACATGCCATTTATTAGGAACCTCACTTATCTCATGGCATTGCAAGAAATAATCTTGTGTTGCTCTATCAACTGCTAAGGCTGAGTACATTTCTGCTAGAAGTTGTTGTGCTCAAAGCTTGTGGTTGAAGCAACAATTACAAGATTTTGGTGTAGAATTAAAAGAGGTACCTTTGCTATGTGACAATACATGTGCTATCAACATTTCAAAGAATCTAATAATGCATTAGCACATTGAGATCAGGCATCACTTCCTCAGAAATCATATCCAAAAGGGTAATTGTTTAATTGAGTTTGTTGATACAAATAATCAATTGGCTAATATTTTCACTAAACCCTTAGCAAGAGATAAATTCTATGCTCTTAAAAACATGCTAGGTATCCTTGATGAATCTAATATATGCTAGCATGCTTATAATGTGCCTGACTACATGATATAACATTTAAATTGGTTATTCATCACATATGTTTAAAATTCGAAATCAGGATGAAAAACACTGTTCACTCTACATAATTATCTGCTTTAATCGATTAATATGCATTTTAATCGATTATTTGAGGTTTAGAGACAGATTTAGAGCCAAAACTTCACCGGCGTAATTGATTACAATGCGAATTAATCGATTACTTGGTATTTTCAGTGTATTTCAAAATTCAAACATCTCTGAAGTAATCGATTACACTATCGAATTAATCAATTACTTGTTGCCTAAATGCAATCCTGAAACAGAAAACATCTAGAGTAATCGATTACTCTATCTAATTAATCAATTACCTTCTGCTGAAAGTTATTTCTGAAACAAAAACTCTCTGGAGTAATCAATTATCTTGTATTTTAATCGATTACTTAATGCTTGAGAGCTATTTCTATTTTCAAATATCTCTTGAGTAATCAATTACAACTCGTATTAATCGATTACGCTTTGTTTCAGAGACATACTTTGCCTAGAAATAATCGATTACCAAGTTTATGTAATCGATTATCTATGGAGTTTCTGTAAAATTTGCATAATTTTCGAAAATCTAAACTGATATTCTTATCTTTAATTTCAAATTGGGTTCTGAGCATTAAAACCTCTTGAAACTCGAAATAGTTGTTATAAAGGTTTGAAATTCAAATTTAACCTTCAAAGAACTCTATAAATACAGATTATCAAAGTTGAATCATTTCACACCTGAAATTCATTCTCTCTTAAGCAAAACAGAATCATCTTTTTGTTGTGTCTTTTCTTCTCTGTCACTGACCTACCCTCTGTCATTTCTTTTCATCAACCCAAACATCATGTCCAATACATCTGCACCCAAAAGAACCATAACCAGCAAGAGGAAGGCTACAGAATCCTCAAATGCTGCTATGAACAGGCTTAATACCTGGTTCACTAATGATGTTGAAAGTCAAACCTACATGTAGTTTAATGCCACTAAACTGGTCTTGCCCCCTAAATATCTTGATCTAAACTGGTTCATTAATGAGGGATTCCAATTCCCTGCTATGCTGGAAACTCAAGGTCTGAAGAAGTTTCTTAAGTTGAAGGGTACCTTCTACCCTAAGTTGGTCAAAGTGCTCTACACTTGTGCTAAGGCCAGCATGGATAGTACTCTTCATTCTCAAGGGAATGGAGTTGCCATGGAGATTACTACAGAAGTCTGGAATGTTGTTGCTGGGATCTTCAATGAAGGAGTCAGAGAATTTGATGAGGAGATAGACAGATACTCTAAAATAGACATATACAGAGGAATGTTGTTGGATCCTCAAATCTAATTAAAGACCAGGTTAGGGACTAGTAGTATGTCAGGTGAAGATAGACATATTCACTATATTATCACCTACATCCTCACACCAAGGTCCACAAATGATGCTCAGGCCACTAATGATCACCTACAATTGGTGTATGGGATGAAGACTGCAACTCAGATTAACTGGGTTTTAGTCTTTGTGGAGACTATGCTGAAGTCTAAGAGGTTGATAAGCTACCCTTTCCCTTATGCTATATTAATCTCCATATTCATTGACTATTTTGGGGTTGATATATCAAAAGAGATTATGGACAACACCACAAACATCACCAACCTCATCACTAGAAAGCACCTCAACAAGCTAGGCTTGATAAAGACCCCAAATGGGTGGCTGATGGCTGGAGAGAAAGCTCCACAAGAGGGTGCTGATGAAGGTGAAGGAGTTGAAGAGGAAGAGGATATTGAAGTTGGCCCTGCTCAACAGCAGTGGACACCTTTTGAATCTCTAATGATTTAAACTATTTGTGTTAATCGATTACATATCGGTTTAATCGATTACATTGTTCATGTATTTTTTCCAGAATGAACTAAAAACACTTTAATCGATTAAATATGACATTAATAGATTACTTAAGTGAAAATAATCGATTACATAGACGATTTAATCGATTATATTCAGTTAAAATAGTTTTATATAAAAAGTTGTCGGGTCTTTTGATTTAGACGGATTATCACAATTCGAGATTTTCACTGATTTTCAAAAGGCGTCTGAACTGAGAGAAAATACACTAAGTAACAAAGCTCTTTTCCTACAATTCAAGATCTTTATGCATCATTGATAGAATTCTTTTTGGAAAAGATTTCAAAGGAGTTTCTTGGAGAGCTTGGTTTGAAACTTGCTTTCTTTCAACCTGATCTTAGATTGGTAAACATTTTCATTTGCATTCTTTGGATCATAAGGTTGTATCTCTCCTCTAAAACTCTGGTTGTAATTCATTTTTACATTTCAGCTTGTTAGTTGCTATTACAAAAGGGTTATTTAAGCTTGTCTAGAGTAGGGTTCTGTAGAGGGAATAGTAGAGAAGGGTTTCTCTATGTCTTGATCATTAAAAGTCTAAAGGGTGTTTAGATTTTATTTCTTTATCTAGGGTTGATAAAGGGTGATCTTTTGTAAGTTTGTAAAGAATAGATTTTGTTGATAGTGGAACTCTAGCCAAGGTTTGGTTAGAAGAAACTGGATGTACCTTCTCTTGTTGAGGGATGAACCAGTATAGTTCTTGGTGTTGAATACTTTCTCTTAATCTCATATTTTTGTCATTGATTGCTAGTCTTTAGGATAATCATTTCAAGATCAACAGATAAATTTTTTTTGCTATTGATTTCTGTGAAGGATGAGTCTTGATTGACTAAAAGTTTTTTTTTCAAAAGGGTGTCCTTGTGATATGATCCTAAATCTGCTGCTTTTTTTTAAAGAATTTTTTTAAAGATCATGTTTTAACCAATTCACACCCCTCTTGGTTAATTATGTATGTTCATATTATTTTCAATCGGGATTTACCTCCTCTTGTTACGATTCTTATTCTTTAGAAGTTATATCAACCATCAAACATAGGTTGGCTTCCTTTTCTTCTTCTTCATCAGAGGTGGTGTCATCTAGATCCTTCCAAGTGCTCATGAGACTTTTCTTGTCCCTGACTTATAATTCTTGTACTTGTCCTTGGACTTATCCAGTTCTGGGCACTCTAACTTGAAGTGTCCAGTATTCTTACACCCGTAGCATATAATGGAGTTCTTTTCTATTTTTTTTTCTCCTTGAACACCTTCTTGGAGCATTTCTTCCATTTGGACCACTCTTGTCCTTCCATATTTTCTTAATCTTTTTCGATATGAAAGCCAACTCATCTTCCTCATCATATTCTTCTTTAGATTCTTCATCCGGAGAGTTGTTCATACTCAGTGCTTTGGACGCACTTTTAGACAATAGCCTGGATGAGGATTCCTTGGATGATGGTACTTTCTTTGCTTTCTGGGCGCTAGGAGCAAGAGATTGTCCCTTATTGATTCCTTCATCTTGTTGAAGTTCTCGTTCATGGTTTGGAAGTGTAAAAATATACATTGTATGCTTCAACTTCCTTCCTAGTATATAACTCATAGTTTCATGTAAGGAGACTCAACTTGTTTCTCTTTACCTATGATGACCCTTCATATGTTATGGCCAGTGTGTCCCACATTTGCTTTGAAGCTGTGGACCTTGGTGTTGAGAGAGCATACAACAAAGCATTTCGAGCTTTAGAGTTGAGCATAAATATTTTTTCTCTCTTTCATCCATTGGCTTCTGGGGATCTCGTTTAGTTTTGCATCATATGGAATATAGTTTTCATTCTCTACGACATCCCATAGATCAATGTGTATGGACTCGAAATGTGCAATCATCCTTTCCTTCTAGTAGTTGTACTTAATTCCTTTGAAAAATAGCGGTTTGTTGGTAGCATATACTTCTTCAATTTCTTTATTTGACTGGATCTTTTCCTTTGTATTATTAAATACTTAACCCGAGAGGCCGAACTCTTATATTAACTAAAATAATAGATATCACACTACAAGGAAGGTTGAATGATGTGTTAGAAAAAATGAAATCTTTTTCGCAAACGGATGTTTTCACAAGCAGGTATGAAAAAACCAAGTTACTAAAAGTGTCGTCCAATAAATAAAAATAGTTTTGATGAAAACAAGAATACTGTCGTCCAATGATTGATAAAACAGTATTTTCGCAAAGTTTTTTTCAAAAGAGTACTTGTGTGACTAACTGTGTCAAGACAAGCTTAAGAGAATACTAATCAAATAGCTTAAAAGAGAAGTATGAACACTTAGTTTATACTGTTCACTCAAACAGAGCCATGTCAAGTTCTCTTTCACAAACCAATGAAAGTTTCCACTAATCAAAGCTTGATTACAAACAAGTATTCTATCTTGCCACTCCTGACTACAATATTATTTTCTAAGCCACTACTAGCACAACCTTAGACTCTCTATGAATCTAAGATACCCAGGCAGTGTTTAACACTACCACTCTTGCCTTTCACAAACAAATAATGTTTGAATGAATACACATATTCAAATCACTTAATATAGTGGATAAACACTTAAGCTCAAATACAAATAAATATCTTTGCTACAAAGGATGAACTAATTAAGCATTGTAATGTATTGTCCACTAGTTTGACATAACACTTAAAATGCTCTTGCCCATATTTTTTTTCATTTTCTTATTTTTGATAGCAGAGCCTTGGTCTTTGATTAACGCTTAAGCTCGAATTCATATTTATAGACTTCACTGAAAATATCCATTACGTGATTAACGCTTGTCTTTGATTTGATCCTTGTCTCATAACTGGAGGCAATGCCACATATCGTGCTCTTATGGGGGGAGAAAGAATAATGGTACAAAAACATATATGTGTTCTTCTCAAGAATAATGATCTCTGAGGAATATTCTTGTGTATTCTTCTATTCCCTTCAATTTTGTCCTTTTTTACTCGAAATTCAAATGTTTGCAATTTTGTATGACAGTGTGGCCTTATGGTGTAAGTTCTTATACTATTTTTAGGATAGGTTTTAAATATAAATCTTGTATTTTGCTACATTAAACCTTAAAAATTTGAAGTTTTCTAACAAGATAAAGGATTATGAACTGATAGTGTAAAACGTTTTACATAGTAATCCAATCAAAACCCATCATTTACGATTAGTTTATTGACTTTTAAAATAATTATCTTAAAGTAATTCAAACATTGATTTGTGATTGGTGATAGTGTAAAACTATTTTACAATGTTAGTGCATAGGCATTAAACTCCTTTCAAAATTATAGTGAAACTTCTAAAGTAATAAGGGTGTAATAGGGTTGTAATCATAGGCGGACCTACGTATAAGAGAAGGGGGACAAGTGCCCCCCTTAAATTTTGATATGAATTTACTAAAATACCCCTATTGTAAATTGATTTCACAAAATTGCCTATATCCTAATATGCTCCACAGCTTGTGCACACCTCACACCTCAGTTCACAGTTCCGCTTTGTGTTCTCGCGAGTCGCGAGACCACGTGTGGCAGTGTGACACCTTAGTTCTCCTTCTCAGCTCCTCTGCCACTGATCGTTGGCCACCGCGGATCGCCCACCTGCAGACCAGAGCCCATCCACGTTGCGTGTCATGCTTTGAACCTCACTCGTGAGCCGCGCTGTCATGCCCTGAACCTCACTCGTGAGTGCGCGTCACCTGAACTTCATCGCCGTCCGCCGAGGCTGCAGCGGCGCCGCTTCTGGCCTTCTGGGCCTCTACACAGGTCACGCACCAGGCACCACCAGCCACAGCCTGTGGTAAGATGTGGTATGTTGGAAATTCCATCAGAAAGGAAAATAATGGTATTAGGGGCGAAAATGGAAGGAATTCCCTTATCCTATAATTCAAGACTTATCTTTTATTTAGGATTTGACTTGCAATCAGATTTAAATATAAATTCTTAGGGGCTGATAGGAATTCTCTCAGTCAGTTAATTGTACTTTAAAGAATTCTAATATTAATTACTATATGTATCTTGTTTAGCTTTATTACTTCAAGTGTAAAAAATTGCTATGTATTGGTTAGTCAGAGTGAAGTCCATGAAGTTTGATAAGTCTAATTGCAATTTTTAGGTAGGATTCCTTCATCATTTAATATTTTTTTTTATCTTTTCCCCCATAAAACCTTTATTTTTTTCATGTCTGTGATGTGTGGCAACAGGGACACAACTGGACAGGAAAGATTTAGAAGTCTTATTCCAAGTTAAATTAGGGACTCATATGTTGCTGTCATCGCTCATGATGTTGCAAGTATGCTATTTAGGGTGTTTCCCCTTCACCTATTCCTTTCTTTTTGCTGCTTTTGCTTTATAATTTTAATCAAGTGATGTTAAAAAAATTATGATCAAAATGCTAATTAACCTTCTCTAACTGTTGCGGTCTATTCTATTATCCATAGTCACCTTCTTGGATCTCTGTAAATGATTTCAATAGTCTTTATAATTCACCAAGCCACCAAACACCAATTTCTCAATCAACACTCAACAACCAAGACCCACGACTCCAAGAGGTACCCGTACACCGTAATCATTTTTTCTGTTATATTTATTATTTTTATTTTTTCATAAAATTTATGTTTTATTTAGTGTTTTTTTACCCTAATCATGTCATTTGTGAGTTGCGACAGACATTAATTGAAAGAATTGAGGTAACAACTATGTTGATTGCTAATTCTTTCTTTTACAGAATTGATACTATTGTTGCTTCTCATTTAAGTTATCTTGATACTGATTACTGTCAGGTGGGGAAGGAGTCTGAAATGCTTAATCAAGAAATTCAAGCATTAGAAAGAAAGACTATTGTCATTGCAGTTGGACATATCAATGAAGTTGTACAATTATATGAGCAAAATTCAATGCATGAGGTGTTTCAAGGTAATTAAAGAGCTCCTCACAATCTTCTTGTTCATATATTGACCTTCAATATATACAATCTTGTTCCACTGAACTTATTTTGATAGAAAACGTATGTTTTCCATTATAATTAAGCAGGGAATACTCCAATTTCAAACTGTATCTGTGTGTTTCAATTTCAACACTTGTATGTTGTTTTTTATGTGCAGTTTGATGAAAGCATAGTTACTTTATTTCCTTATGGCTTCTTGAAAACTGCATAAAGTATTTTAGGGGGCACCATACTAGGTGCCATGGATTGAAATATTATAGAGATAGGCAGGGAGAGGTTTAGTTTCAAAGTTTAGTAGCACTTATTATATTAAGGAAAAAAATAGCATAACCTTCATAGAAATGTGAGAATGCCCAAAAGGGTCAATCAAATTACAATTTCTTTAATGAATAATACATTTTTCTGTCAGCATGTTTGCCTTCTGCAATGTTTGCCTTTGTCAGCATGTTTGTCACATATTTCACACTACTTGAAATGTGATGATTTGAAAGGGGAATAGTAATACAGGTCCAAACATTATTATTGTTGATGTTAAAATATTTTCCTTTATTATTCAAGAGTTCATATTGGAGGCATGAACAAGCAGCTGTGAAGCCCAATTCCCATCTTCCAGTGCGTAATTATGAGTTAAAAAATAGGTTGGTATGCAATTTTACTATTCTAAATCCATTCATTCATTTTACTTGAAATTATTGAGTGCCCACCCTTCATTAATTTCCTGGATCCGCAATTGGTTGTAATTTACACCTTATTTTGGTCGAGGAAAATAGAGATAAGAAGAAAATAAGATTAAAATAAGTGACTTGTATACGTATATTTTTTCTATTAAGAGAATCGTATTAATAGAGCGGCGATCTTAAGAATTTTTAGACCTTAACTTTGCATATTTGTTGTTTCTATTACTCTATGCTTTGTTCATTAATTCAAAAATAGTTCCCCTTAAGCTTATGTTTGGTAGAAGGGAGAAGGAGAGAAATAGAGAAGAAATAGGGTGGATCTCACATGGGTTTCACACCTTACTTTAATTTAGAAATCTCTTTTTTTTTATCTTCTCTATTTTCATCCTCTCAACCAAACACACTATAAATGTCTAAATTGAAATTGTAGATGAATTCTTGTGGATTATGGCGGGGGTGGGCCTTGGCTCCTCATGACTTTTTTATCATATACTATTTGCTAATAGGCTTTTCCTAAAGGTTTGTATTTTATATTTTGTGTTGATCATATGTTGTTTCACAATCCACGAAAAATGAATAATAATATAATATTCAATTAAAATTCATTATATGTTGTCATCTCTCTCTATATTATTGTTAATTTGTTTGTTTTCCATGTTTAATGAAATCACAAAAAAAAATATCTTTTATTTGAATATTATGGTTTATCAAATTTTAATGATCAGTTTTTACTATTGATTTTTTTTATAAATTTTAAACTAATAACAATTTTTTAGGAAATTTTATTTGGATATTATATTTTATCAAATTTAAATTATTATACAATAAATTTTTTTCCTGAATTTTTTTCCTGAATTATAAAATTAATAGTGATTTTATTTTATTTTTCAGTAAATTACATTGACACTTCTTGAGATTTCTTCAAATTACATACAATTTCCTACTTATAAATGAAAGAAACGTACTTTCAATTTTCATTAATATTTAAGAAATAATTTTTAATAGATTATTGATGGAATTAATATTTCAAATATATAATTATGAATGTTTATATGAAAATTGATAGGTATATATTTGTTGAAATAACTTTATTTTTTAAACTGGCCCCCTTATCATTGCAATCTGGCTCCACCCCATTGTGGTATTTTGGATAGGGAACAACTATTCTTACCTACAATACTACTCTTCTCACCCCCATTCCTTTTCAAAAATGAAAGGAAAAGTTTAATTTATCCTTGAGTAATTTTCTACACCCTCCCTCATTCTCGTCATTCACTTCTCATTCTATGCACACCATTTTGCATTCTCCAAGTGAACTCAACTTTTGATTGTGTATCCACACTCTCCTCTCATTTGGTGTCAACACTGTGGAGAAGACCATATTCACCTTCACACTACATTGTTGTGGCTTCTTCTAGTTTTCATCGCCGTTGGTGTTTTTTTCTTCCACATGAATATTCAATGAAATCATGATTGTGCTATGTCGACGCAAATAGATACACAATTAAATATTTTATTTGAACCTAAATACATAACATAATCGTGTTTTTGTTACATATCGGGATTTTTTTTAGCAATTGTTTAATCATTTAGATATTTAGTTAAATTAACTTTTAGTATTATGGTACTCACTATTTTATCAAATTTTATGTATGGGTTTATGGTGTTTCATAACCAAACAAATATGTTATACGTGGAACAAATTTGTTGTTGATTGTACAATGTTGATTGATTATAGAATTTGCATTATGAATTGAAGTTGGAGTACATTTATTTATGATGAAGTAACTATGCCAAAAACCAAGTAGGGATGCTTTTGAGCATTAGAAGCAAATGATAGGTGTTAGTTGCATCTCTTCTCATAATTCTGGTATTGGTCTTTCTAAAAACTATTTTAATGTATTTGCTAAATCTAATCCAATCAACAGTAACAAGTAGAAACTTTACTAATGAGACATTATCTCTTTTATGTTTGGGTGTACTTCAACATTGTAGAAACCAAGAAGATAACATTTACAACACTGTTTACTTTCCCATAATTTGATTTCTTTGCGTTCCTTAAGTTCAATGAAGGGCAACCACTTCATAATGGAACTTGTAATGCTTCTATTTTCTAGTTCATTATCATTCACATAACAAACACAACATCCAAAACTTTAATTTCTTGAAAAATGATGCAATGTTGGTTACACTGATTTAAACACATTACTCATGCTAGTAAAAATCATCAACATTAGTTGAAATAACAAAAATAGACTTCATCAGTGATCTTCTATATCTGTAATGACCCGCCATCACTACATGATAAATTAAAACTAACAAAGCGGAATACTTTAGTTTACTTCAATTCAAACTCTTCAATTTATTTATTTATGAAAATACTTGTAAAAAAATTTGTATTTTCAAAAGCCAAAAGCTAAAAGCATCAACTTCAAGATAAAACATTCATGTTTATATGATCAATTGAACAAATACCACGTACCTCATGGCACTTCAACATATACACACACATACATATACCACTCTTATACATATCCTGGACACATGAGTCTGTCAACAATATAAACATACCGAAACAAGGAATATCAAATAAGCAATGTGTCTTCTCATCCATGCACATCCTTCCATGATGCCTCCATAGAAAAGATCAGCTCCTATCCATTTCTCCCATGAACATGAAGTTCAAGATCATCATAGTCACAATCGCATGTTCCACAACGCAAGTGTAAGCTTACAAAGAACAAAATACTTAAAACAATTTAGAACTCAACATATAATGAATAACTAGACCTAAATTACCTTTTAAACATGGCATTTAAATTCCAATAAAGACATGTCACTCATATACAAAAACATCTCAGATATAACCATCATAATTAAAATCAGCAAATCAACATCAGCACAAGTCTATGAAACACACTCAAATACACCAAACACAACCACCAAAGATACTCTACTCGATGGAATTCAACACCATATGAGTGATCCCTAAACATAGTTTCCTCATTGACTATTTAGGGAGTCTCTTGGGTTGACCCTATGGGGGAAGTATGATTTTATCAAAAATAGACAAGTGTGTACACTAGCTTACTTTTGTAGGTTTGCAAGACCTTATATCTATAAGGGTTCGCCCACTCGTCTATTGTATAGACCCTTTCCCTTTGGCCACCACAAAAAAAAAAAAAAAAAAAAACTACACTAGGTTGAGAGCATTCTAAGAGCATCTTTAGTGCTAGATCTTGATCAAAGATCTTGAGCTCAAGATCTTATCTTCACTAGATCTCCCAATAAAGGAGGTGAAGAGATCTTTAACATGGAGAATGGGTTCTTATAGAAGAACCCTTAAGATCTGCACATTGTTCAAAAAAAATCATCTCTCTCCCCCTAAGATCTCAAAATGAGATCTTCCACTAAAGAAAAAAATGGGAGAGATCTTCAATCCTACGTAGCACTATAGGGTCCACCAAAAAGTGGTCTAAGATTCCAATTTGGGATCTACCACTAAAGATGCTCTAAGAACTATCAATTATTTGCCTACTCATACCCATGTGCACCACCTATGCACAAACGTTATATTTTTGTACACTAATTGTGTAGCCACCGTATACAGATAACAAAATATATTTGGAAACCCTGTGGTCTTAGATATGACACCTCTATACTCGTCATCTCACATGGCCTTACTTAAGGTTCCAAATGATATCTCAACAATCAACCTTACATACAACAACATATCCCCTTTATGAAAAAAAGGGTCATTAAACCTCTTGGGTAATAGTTATCAATACTCTAACACACCATTCAAAGTAAAAAAAACATAGGGGTGGTTCAAATGCAACATTCATATTCACATCACATTGCTAACACCACCGTTTTTCAATTTTAGTATTGAAAACTAGTCTTTGGATGATTATCAAAGATGAAGATCATACATCAATAGTAAAGATTGAAGATAAAGTTATCAATGATAGAGAAAGAGGATACTAAAATAACTTATGGTGGAGATCAAAGACCAAAGCAATTGACTGTGAAGATTCATTAGAAGTTTCTAGCAGTTATGAGTAATTAGAATTTGTACTCTATAAAAATCAAACTTGTGTCTTGTAATAGGGGTTTGAAACATGTGAATACTCTCATATCCTAAGTTCCCGTGATGCTCATAGATCAACGGGTTACTGCAATATTATCACATTAAAAAGAAATTGGGTTTTGGTTGTTGTAATAGATTACACAACATTGAATCAAGTTATTAATAAAAGCATCTTTTATCATCAATTTCATCCAACAACACTCGTGACATTTAATAAATAAAGAAAATCTCACATTTCAACTATTCCATTGTCAAGCCCTAATCCCAACCTCAAAACAACTTTATTCATACATGAGATTATGAATCATCCAAAGACAGCACAACTCAATAGAAAGATGAATAGGGGCTAGATATTGAGTTTCCATAAAGAGTGATTGAGTTCTAAACTTTTAGGATAAGAGGAAAAAAATAACTTACCAAGATTGTAGAGCTCTTAAAATTTTAAACTTTTAAAACAGTTTGGAAAACTTAAGAATCTATTTAAAACTTTTAGAAATCATTTTTAAATAACATAATAGAAGTTACTTCCAAAAAATTTTAAGATAAAATAAAAGTATGAACTCCTTGATTTTAGAGGTAAAACACAAAAATATTTGGGACCTAGACTGAATCTTGTTGAAAATAAACAAGTTATTTTAAAGGTTTAGAAGTTTACTTTCAAAGAAAAACAATTATTTGTGAACCAAAGGTCTACAAAAAATGATAAGGAATTGAGTGGACAAGAGTTAAAAGTATTTCAGCATAAAACAGTCCACTCATGAGATTAAAATCTCAACCAATTTAAATCATATGCAAAAAACTTGATATCATGTTGTAGCCCTCTTAATCTAGTTTACAAAAAGGTATCTAAGACTTTCCAATTCATTTAGTATGTAGAGAACCAAATTTCTTTCTAAGACATCAAAACCATGAAAACAAATTTCTTCAATGCACATGGGTCATTTTATGAGCAACTTGTGAAATAGAAATAGGATGAATTCAAAAGCATGTCATATACCATTGGAAATATTGAAATGGCTACTTTCTAACCATTTAAATTTTTTTTAAATATCAGTTTCGTGTAAATATATAATCGAACACGAAAGTTCTTTGTTCGATCACTTTTCTTCCTACACTACTACATAATAAGCTTTTAAAGACGGTTATTATACCCTTACAAAGACGATTCTTAAACCATCTTTGAAGCGAGCGACATTGAAAGGTTAGACCTACGAATACGGTTCCTGAACCGTCTTAGAATCTGGTTTTTCTTTTTTTTTTTTTAGAGCACCTTCTAAGACGGTTATGCTGTATAATCGTTTTAGAATGTCTGCTTTCTAAGACGGTTATACAGCATAACCGTCTTAGAATCTTTTTTTTTTGGAGCACCTTCAAAGACGGTTATGCTGTATAACCGTCTTAGAATGCATTCTAAGACGGTTATTACAACATACCTGTCTTTGAATTTATACATTCTAAGACGATTTTTCAGACATCCGTCTTTGAATGTATAAAAAATAGAGAATTCTAAGATGATTTTTTAAAGAACCGTCTTAGAATCTTTTTTTAAAAAAAAAATAAAAAGCAATTTTTTTTAAAATAGTCATATCTCCAATTCCCATGGTAGTCACTTGAACAAGGCAAACAAAGTTATGGACGAGAGAAGTTTTTCTTTTTCTATTTTGCTAACAGAAGTTAAAATAACAAACATGCATAAAGGCACAATAGCTCTGGTGCATTATTTGTACCTTTCTAGATTTTATGAGCTTCCTTTCAAGCTCTGCTTTAGCACGAGCCTGTCTTTGCCTCAAAATTCCTTGGTACTGTTTGGCATTCACATACACAGGTTCTTGAGCCATCTCAAGGGGCAAAGGCATTCTGGCATGAGGCATTCCTATAAAAGGAGCATATCCCTAATCTTTAATATTGTATTAAGAGAGATTAATGTCACATACCAACTGTTGGTGACCATAAGTTGCCATCATGCCCCCATAATAGGATCCTAATAAGGATTTGTAGCAGATGCCTGCATCAAAAGAAAATGAAGAGTCCAATTCATTCCAAAGGCAAGCCAATTATAAATTGTATAACATTTTTTTTATCAAAATGATATGCATGAATTAACAACAATTGATGCTATTGAACAAAGTCATCAATATTTGGACCATGTATATATCTTTAAAAAGTAAGAACAACAAAGGCATAGACTAACAATTGAATGACCAACAAGTTCCAGCTGTGGTGTCTGAGTAGCTCTGGGTAATTTAAAATTTTCATGTGGAAAACTAGATTCGGGCATTCAGCAAATCCAGAAAGTCATACAGATCATTTGAAGCTTCAATCTTTACATATTATATGCAAATCCCAATATCATAATTTATTCCTCTAGAAACATGTAGCCATAATATATGGATACAAATGTAAAGACATCCATTTCAGAATATAGAGCTTTCATATACAACAATTCAAGTGTAGATATACCACTAATTAGAACATAATCTTTATACAATTATACTACCAATAAAAGGGAAGGGTATTGAACAGCCTGGGAATAATTATACACATGAATTATATTCAGTTTTAATGTGGCTAAAACAACCCAAAACGTAAATTGTTTTTTTTTCTATATATAATTAAATGCAATTTAAAATTTTGTGTTTGATTTCTTTATATATAATTATCATAAATACACATTTAATTTTTGTTACTATTTTTAATTATATACATGATATATATCAATATAATTGACATGAATAAAATATATTCTTCTTTTTTATCATGATTTTTAGCTTAAAAAAAAGTGAAACATCCTTTTACCAGAACGTGATATAGATGCTAATTACGTGATACACATGCTAATGGACACTGTCAACAACTGTAAAATAATAATTGATTATATTATATAAAAGATAATTATTGACTGTTAGCATAGTGACCTGTGCTCTGGTAAAAGGATATCCTATTTCTTTATTCCAAATTTAACTCACATTAATTAATTTATAATTAGAATCTTGAAATTAAAGTACTCCTTTAACCTATTTAGTTTAACCCATTAAAATCATATACTCAAGTCAAACTCATAATTTTGAATTTGTAGGTGGCAATTCTTCAAGTTGGTATACAATACTTATAGATAAGAAAGAGAAATAACAGAAGTTAAAATTATTTAGATTAAGTAATCATTGCAACTACTTTCTTTTATCTGTTGTGCTAACCATAATTTCCCAATATATAAAAAAAGTGATTTCCTATTGTGTGCTCATGAGTTATGACTAATTATTTAATAAGAAACAAAATTTAAGTGAAAAAATATGCGCTGCATTTGTAATTGTAATTAAAGTAAACTTATCATAAATGAAGAACTAAATTTGAAACATCATTTGGAAAGAAAAAGAGATATTATTTAGGTTACAAATTAAACCTCATCTACAAGAGGAAATACTTATTTATTTATTTCGTTGTAACTTTTTATTTATTTATTTATACCATATTCACAAATCTTGGTCGTGGGAGTTCATAGTCTAAATGTGAGTCAATAGGTCATAATCATAGGTTTAGATCATGAGAAAGAATTAAAAAAGGCATATAGGAACATGCCATGGTAAAAGAGTTTAACATTCTGGACATAGATAAATATAAAATACCTAAGTGAGACAAGGAATTCCTCATGAAAAAAGTACATAATTAGTCCTACTGCAAGACCATATTGGCTGAAAGAAATAGAACAGAAAATATGTTAGACATTCTACATACTAGAAAATAATTATCAACCAAACAAAATAGGAATACAACTCAATATAAGGAAAGTAATCAATCATCAAACACAGAAAAAAAGAAAAAAAAATTATATTGTAGTATAAATTACTTTTTATATTGTAGTAAAAAAAAAGGTAATGCAATTATAAGGTCATGCCAATATTTATTATAAACACCATTTCCGCAATGTCCAAAGGATATTTCCAAAACTAGGCGTCACAAGGCAGCTATCTTACTTTTGAGGACACCCTATACTCCAAAGTGAACACATTATTTTAAGAAGATTGGAAATAAAATAATATACCTGCTCATGTGCATATCTAAAATCATCCATCATTAAGGGATGAATGTCACCACTGCCACACAATCTAGGTAAAGGTTTGTTCTGAAACAATGCTAAGCTTATCTCCTGAAAGACATTTCATATCAAAGTGGAAAAAAGATCACCAATCCTTGGACTATAATGCAAACCCATTAAAGTACACACTCTTTATCTTTTGTACGCAAACCATCCCAATTTACCATAAACTCATTTTTCATTTTTCGCATAGCCTCATGCTCAGTAGGGTTTTCACGTCTCCCTAGCATACTATCAACCTGCCACAATTGCCACAAAAATCAACATAGACAATTGAAACTAAGAAAATCCATAGTAGCTAGCATAAAAAATCGAAGAGATTTAAATGTTTAGGTCTTAAATTCAGACAGTTTTTCACTTGCCTTATAGAAAATAATCACAGAAACAGAGATGCTATCCTCTCAAAATAATCAAAGTTTTACATCCTTTAAACATTATTATATAAACCATAACTTTGCTTTCCCCATTTGATAGGCATACTATCCTCTCAAAATAGTCCAGAAATGGCTCATATGAAGGCTAAAAAGTATTACAAAAATATTTAAAATAAAGGAAAAGGGAACTTCAAAGGAAGATAAACAAATGACATGATAAAGCAACCCCGTCAACAAAAATAACACTTGGAGCAATTTTGCTGGCTAGAGAAAACACTGCTTTGACATACTTCTCTCCTTCACCAAACCACTGCAACAAACAAAACCATATATTTTATTGTTACTGAAGCATACAAGGAAATACACAACAAAAAACCGTAATTTACAACATTAATACCTTTGAAGTAATGCTAGACATTGAACTGTTAATGAAATTTGCTCCAGCTTCAATTGCTACAGCCTTTGCAAGCATTGTTTTTCCTGTGCCAGGGGGCCCAAAAACAACCCCTGTTTCTCAGGAGTCAAAACATTTTCCTTCTCTTTGGAAATCTACAACTCACTGATTCTTTGTTCTTCTTTCTTCCCTTATCTTCTTGAACATGATCGTTGCCCTTTTCCTCGATCTTGCTGATATTCACTACATTCTCGTCCTCACCCTCTACGCCGCATAGATCAAATCCCGCAACGACAAACCGCTTGTGGTCACAATCCCCGACCTCTCCCACCCCTCCATCAACCACACACCCCTACGCAAACTCCAAACCCTATCGTCATCCCTCACCGCACCACCCTCAGTTGGACTCAAACCCTCGTTCTGCACTCCTTCTTCTCCCAGATCTCCCACCGGCGGCGCCTCCCATTACCTCTGCCGCAACGAGCTCGACCACGATGGAGACGCGAGAGGGTTGGAGAAGTAATATGGGTATGTGAGGACTAGAGGAGACGGAGAACCGCGAGAGAGAATGAAAAGTTTAAAAACGGGCGCCCGTGAGAGAGAGAGAGAATGAAAACTTGAAAAATAAAAAAACCTGAAAGAAAGAATGAGAGGCGCGTTGAGTCCCTATATTCAGGACGGTTACGTTAAAAGGCCGTTTTCGAAAATATGCTTTAAAGACGATTATGGTATAACCGTTTTAAAAATATTGTAATTATTTACAATACTGCCACCGCTTTAATTTTTAAGACGGTTTTATTACAACCGTCTTTGAATGTTCGTCCTGGAAAATACATTTTGTAGTAGTGCTAGCAGCACTGTCAACTTAGGACAAGCATAACATGCACAAAGAATTCATGAACACAAAGTAAGCTTTCCTTACCTATTGAAACCCAAAAGATAGCTTTGTGAAGAAGAAGGGAAAGGCATGAGTTTTGGGACCAAAGGAGTTTTTCTCAATTCCAACAACAACCACACTACAAGGCATCCAAATCCCAAAACCAATGCAAAGTCATAAACAAACCCGAAAATCAAGCTTTTCCATGAACTTTCATGGGTGCTCTAGAGAGAAAAACCAAAATGGAGAATCAAGAGGAGAAATGACATGATGAAGCTCCAAACATGAATGGAAAATGCCACTTTTGATTAAAGGCACCAAGTCCACTCTCACAAGGAACTTTGGAGAAAAAAGAAGAAGTGAAAATGAGAAGGTTTTAGAGTGTGTTTCTAAAATGTGAGAGCTTAAAGAGGGTTAATGACTCTTGCAATACCTCTTCTTACACCTAGGTTTTTTCCTAAGAACACCCACCTCCCTAATATACACCAAAGTCCATCTGCTAAGGCCCAAACTCACCATAGACTCACTAAACACACAAAAATATAAGCAAAACATCCTCACATAATAATTAATTAATTTTATGTACTTAAATTAAATTAAATTATTCTTGCAATTTAATTAAAATCACTTAATCAGATATTATGGAAAACATGGTGTTACAATATCTATTAGAACAACAACCTCGCTATTATCCAATTTGACTTGTGGGTCGATTGAATGAAGAAACTAGCCAATGGGCTATGACTAATTTGTTAGATGAATGTTATTAATCAACATTTTTTTTGTAATCATGACATTGGTGCAGATTATCAACCTGCAAAGTAGATGACTAATTTCCCTTGGAGAATTGATTGACCACTTTTAGTGAGATCTCATTTCTCAACCACGTTTTTTCTATAACAATACTCGAATCGATGACCTTACTTAAAGGGATCGAGCCTAGTATCACTAGAACCAACGACTTGCTGGTGGGAGAGCAAGCAAAAGGAAGATGGCGGCGTGGTTGCAATTCATGGGTGGGTGGAGAATTGCCTCTCAATCTCGATGAACGGAGTTGCAATCATAGGATATTCTATTCAAAATCGGTGGTTGTTTCGTTTGTTAATTTAAAATTACTACCTCTAATCCTTATTATAACAAACAAGTAATAGTATAAACTACACTATCACTTATTTCTTATAATAAGGACCCAAGATAGTATAAAAATGAGTGCTGGAATATCAAGCCAAGGACTAGATATGAAAGCTTGAACAGAAGCATAAGGATGGTGAAGAGGTGCACCGCTAGTGGTAAGCTTAATTTGCCAAGTATCAGCATCATGTTTTGGTACTTAACTACTACCTTGCTGAACTTCATTTAACTCTCTTAACGGATGCTATAGGGATTGTTTTGTTAGAACGTTATTACTAATTTTCTTCCTTTTGTTTTTGTCTTCTAAGATGTCATACTGATTAAAAAAGAAGGCTCATGATTTGCGTTGTGCACTCAGACATATAACTTGTTTGGATAACCTTATTTAAAAACACTTATAAAAGAAGAAAATAAGAATAAAAAAATAGATGAATTTCTCCATAGGTAAAAATAGGTTTTTCATTAGCTAATTTTTAAAAGCTCACTAATATAGTTTCTCTAAAAGATGAGATGACATCTACAAATTAGCTAATGAAAAATTCATTTGAACTTTTGGAAAAGCTCATTTCAGTTTTTTCTTCTTATTTTTTTATTCTAGAAGTGCTTTTAGAGAAACTTACATCCAAAGAGGCTATGATATAATTAACTTCCTAGAAGCTAGGAGGAGTGGAGGGATTCTAAAAAAAAAAATGATCGAGAATGAAGGTGTTTGAATTAGAAAATGGACATAGGCATCAAAGTTTAAAGTCATTTCACTTAAACCAAAAAATATGTTTAAGTGTTTTGAATATTAAAGAACTAAAATTATGTTGATAAAATATTTTAGTTAATTTTTAACTTTTTTTAATAGGTAAAATCCTTATTTAATTATTCGATAAATAATTTTTTTAATAAGTTCAAGTATTTTTTGAAAGGTTACTTAGTTAAATTTTAACTTTCTATATTTTATTCTATTATTATCCTTAATATATTTATCAAATTTATTTATTAAAGAGTAATACTTAGATTTAATTGCATAGGTGTTTTTAGTGTTGTTTATCAATCATAATTAAAATTTTATCTCGATAAGTTATTAAAATGAAACTCATTTTTTGATGGAAAAAAAAATTAAAATATCTATCAAACTGCATATAAATTTTGTCCTTTAATAAATTATACTATATTTATTCATAAAAAATTAGGATATTTTTAGTAAAAATATTTGAAAAATTAGTTAAAAACTGAAAAAATATATGATAACTAAAATTTGAAAATATTAAATTAACTTATTAAATCATAAATACTTATTAGATTATTTGTTGAAGTAATTCATAAAATGACAAAAAGAAACATATTTATATGATAATTTTTATATAAAGTTTTATGTTATGGATAAAAATAT
>PYAF01004633.1:439378-467110 GCA_007407185.1 Glycine tomentella
TTGTCGCTCTTCCCTTCTGTCTTGTTTGCTGACAAAATCGGCTCATGTAGCTCTTTACAATAAAGATGATCTTCCATCATGGGTTTCCAATACGTGTAGTTCTCTGCGGTGAGTTTGAACATGTCTCCATCGAGTGCTGTAACTCCTTCCATTTATGAACAGTACCGTATGTATAAATAGTACCGTATGTGTGAACAGTGTCGTACGTATGAATAGTACCGTACGTATGAATAGTACAGCCGTCCAAATAGTGATGAATAGTGATGAACAGTACTTACCACTATTTAAGCCAGCTCTGATACCACTGTTGGGTCGGTAACCCCATCTATTTGCGGAAGCGGAGTAAATCTGTGAGATAAATATATAAAAATATTACACAGAGAACACACCAAATTTAACGTGGAAAACTTCCTCAATGTGAAGAGTAAAACCACGGGACACTAGTCCAGAAAAACATCCACTATGAAAGTAGGATTACAAAGCTCTCTAGTAAGACTAGAGGTATACACTCAAAATATATATCTCACCCACTAAGGATGACTTACAAATTTTATCTCTCACTGGAAGGATTTATCTCTCACCAATATGGTGGAACTCTCTCTTTTTCTTTCTGAGGAACTCTCACTCTCAAAAGAACTCTTCTCTTCCTCTCTTCTTTTCTTCTTCTGCTTCTCTTGCATTTCTTTCAAATGAAACGTCCCTATTTATAGGAACTGAAGCGCACAGTAACTGCAAAAAAAACAAACTGCTTTCGGTGCGCATTTTTTCAAAGTGCACAGTAAATTCTAATTTTTCAAACGCACCGAAAACGCACAGTAACAGGCGCACAGTAAAATTAATTTTTTATTTTACGTGGACCCCACATGCTTTGAAAAGTTTTCCTCCGTCTGTTAAGGAGGAAAACTGTGCCAACAGAAACTTCATGTTTACCATTATCACTGACTCATACATTCTCTGTGGAGTCTCCCAGATTTCTCATGCAGACTTAATGTCTCCCACTGAAACTAGTACCTTATCCTTGACCACCATTAGCAATGACCCATGATACTGCTCCACCGAAGCAATGACCCTATTATATGGAATCCAGTGTGAAATGATCTACTGTAATAAGATTAATTTAACAGTAAAAAGTCATAGTCCATTGTGAATCACCCATGATACTGCTCCACCGAAGCAATTGGACTGTTGAAGGCAAATTGATGACACATCCGGTCATGGTACTGATCATTCGGTCAACAGTCGAACCAGTGTGTCACTAGTTGATTCGCATGACCTGATCTATACTAAAAAATATAAAATTTTGATATCTGTCTTAAAATATTTAAAAAAAAAAGACATCATAAATTATAACATAGATAATTAGATACCAAAATATAAAAAAAAAAAATCATTGTCCAAATTCAAACAAATAAATAACAAAAATCATATACATAACCTAAATAAGTATATTTCCTTAATTTTGTGCATCAATTTGCTTGCATTCATATATTCCTAGAACCGCTAAGTAGACTCTCTCATATCATATGACATTTTATATATTCATATTTAATTAACTAGCAGTAAAGTTATTTATCAATTAGACGTGATATTAGTATCTGAAAATGAAATCAAGAGCTTGATATTAACGTTTATAAGTATTACAAAAAAATGATATTCATTATTATTGAACTTCTCAATTAATTTAGTTTTTATTTCATTATATTTTATTAATTATCAAAATTTCAAAAAATATCAAGGATAATAAAATGTTAGGTAGATTTTTAGAAATGCAAAACGATTATTCAAGCCTTCTTCAACCAAACCAAAGATATAAAAAGTCTTCACAAAACGCTAGAGTCAGAGAGCACAGTTCAAATCTCATCCCTTTCCTTTTCTACTTTAATATTATTATTTTTCGTTCCCTTTGAACCAACTCAAAGCACTTACTCCCCCTCCCCAAAATAATAATTAAAAAAACCCAGTCCAGCCCACCCCCATTCCTGCATAAAACCTACGTAAGACCCCCTCCCCAAATTAAAATCCTCAACAGTCAATACCAGCGCTCTCCCCCTCCTCCCCCCCCCTCGACAAAACCTTCATTCACGCAAACCCCGCCTCCAAAAAAAATCCTTAGCCCCCCCAAGAAAAAATCCTCCCTCCCTACACCATATCCTTGTTACCGCCCCCTCCCTATCTCGTGTTTTCGCCCCGCCATGAACCCCCCCAACCCAAAATCCTTGTTACCAACCCTTCCCCCCACCGCAAACACACAAACCACCACCACCACCGCGCTGCGAACGGACACACCCACCACCACCAACCGTAAGTACAGACGGCGCGACGCAAGTGCTAAGAGGGAGAAGAAGGAAGCGGGGCTGTGGCAGAATTTTTTTTTTAAAAAAAAAGCTACCCGGTCCGGTTTGACGGATCAACGGTTGAACCATGAACCCGGTCGGGTTGCACTGGGTCACACCGAGTCAAAAGCATGGCTGACTCATTGATAGACTCTACCCGGTTCAGCCACCGGATCACGGTTCGACCGGGTCGGTCTGGTTTTTAAAATACTGGTTGAAGGGATTATATCAATGAATTTTATATTTAATTATTTGAATCAAATTTTGGGTTAACACCTAAAACTATTTGGATGGATGAGTTCAAAACAAGAGTGAATAGTTCGGTCAATTTTTATTGTTAAATTGTGATAATTATAAAAATTTTATAAATAAGAATTGAGAGGAATGTTATATTACTACACTTTTTTCGTTTTTTTAAATGAAATAAATGGTTACTAAAAGCAAAAAGTATGCATATTCTTTCTCTCCAATTTCATTTATTTGGACTATAAGACAGTTGTTGTGTTCCAGACATAACAAACAAGTGAGCCTCGTCTAATTTATAGAAAAGAAATAGTAAATTTAAAGAGTTATCGTATCCATTGAGATTATATATAACATAAAGAGAATCATCAAATTTTTTAACTCATTTATTGCAACGAGTTATCAATTCATTATGTTGAAATCAAACTAATTTTTTATTATTTTTAAACACAATTTTTGGGGCGAAATTAAAATCAAATAGATCAAAATGTTGCTGAGATGAAATCCATAGAGTTTTTATATGAAACTCGTTCCTGATCAATCTTCTTACTACAATCAAGATCCAAACTACAGTGGCTAATCCTAATTCCTTAACAATTAGTCCTTGAGTTCCAAGTCAAATACTCAAATACCTAATTCCTTAGGTGATTTAGGCCTAAAAGCTTAGAATTAGATTAGTGAATCTCTACAAATGCAAGTATTTGATTCATTCTCGGCATCAAAGCCTTGCACAATTTCAATTAGATCTAGGATTTAAACTTGTTTCCACAAATCCAAATCCCTAAAAGCTATGTTAATCACTCCTAACATGCATTTAAGTATAGAATTGAAATAAGATCACATTAACTACAAGAATTGATAAGAAAATAGAGATTACATACTTGTATTCTACTTCAGTCACTCAACAATTGTGAAATTTAGTTCATTTGGATAATGAAGGATCCAAATAGAACCTCAAAAAGAGCAATAGTGGAGGGGGAGAGAGAGAGAGAAAAGAGATCAAGTTCTACTCTAAAAAAATCAAAATGAACCTAAAAGTTTTTACAATGACGTCAAAAATTCTTTAAATAGAGCTAAGATTAAAATTAATTTTTTATCCTTAGATGATTTTCGCTGTAGCGAAACTACACCTATGAACTAAGGATTTTATACTTGATCTTAAAGCCTCTATACCTTTATTTGTTGGAGCGAATAAACAACTTGTTGCCCCAAGTTTCTTTTACTTCCAAGGTCTTCAGCTTTGTGGACTCGCGGTGACAATGTGTAGTTTCGTTGTGTTGAATCTCTGTTAGTTCCAACTAATCATACATCTTGTTTCACTGTGGCAAAAGACTATCTCAATGTGACGAAATCATCTCTATAGCTCTTCATTTTTTATGATCAAAATATATTTTTGTAACTTCAAAATTTACACACACAAAAAAACCTCAAAAACTGTTTTTTTTAAGTTTTTAAAACCATTATATACACTTTATCAACAAAAACTACAATTATGTATAAAATTCTAAAAAAAAAAAGGATAATTGCTCACAATATAAGGTGTGAAAAGAAATTATAAAGGCATACTCTTAAGATTGTGTAAAAAAAAACTCTTAGGGGAGTTTGTTTAATAGATAAATTTTTTAGTCCAAAAAATATAATGTATTTTTTTTATCTCACGTTTGTTACAAAATAATAAAATAATTAACCTCGAGTATATTTTATTATTGGGTAAGTCATAATCCTACCTTCAACTAATATTTAATCTCTTTGAAGGGGATAGAGAATACTTATTTCCATAAGAAGAAAAAAATTTCTTGGTGAGTAAAAGTACACATATACCCTCCTTACTACCACTACTCCACTACCTTCTTCTTAATGCTCCCTTCATGTAAGTGTTAGAATTTTTCTCATTTTCATAAATTTAGTTCTTACATGAATCAATTTCATTTACCGCCAATTTCATGTATGTTTCTCAGAATAATTTTTGTTTTTCCTTCAATACTCCTCTTTTAATAGACAATTTTAACCTTTTAAATAATAATGTATTTGTTGTTCTTATTATTCAATATTGATCTTATAATTATTAGAATATTTTAAGGTTCATGTTATATTTATATTTATTTTACATACTTATGTTAATTAACAAGTAATTGAGAAAGATATCTCTTTACTAGAATCTCAAAATCCCTAAATTTGTTAGAGTAGTAAAGTACTTGACAAAGTCTCTAAATTTATTATAATCTCATTTGCTCTAACTAACTACATATGTCAAGTTTACTACAAGGATATTTTAGTAATTATTATATATTTTCTTAGGAAAAATATGTCAAACAAACATGTTTTAATTATTTATGGGCATATAAAATTATTCCCAATCATTCTTGATAGCTAATCAAACATATTTTTTATAATATACTCGAGAATAATATTTTCATATATAATATTTTTGGGACTGATAAAATTATTGATGAAACAAAATCTGCCTTCAGATTTTTCAAAAAGAAAATAAAAAATTATCCGATCCAATAGGTATAAGCCATAAAGCAATAAAAACTCTTTTAATTATATTACTTATATATTATGAAGAATAAAATTTAAGTTGATTTCTTATATGATTATGTTCGCATACATTTGGTTTACTCAGTTATGAAAAATGATTTAAAAACATTTATGTTGGACTAAGTTAATGTTATTTTATCATTAAGGATTTAGATTAATATTAATTTACTATTATAGAAATTAGTTTGATACATTTTTCTAATATATACACAAATAGTCCTTATAATACATTTTACAATTTATTTTTGTGTCTAACTCCATTACATATCTTATTTTGTACTTTTTTTTCTCTTTTCTTCTTATTTTATTGTATTTATTGCATGAATTGTTGTAAAATAATTATGTAAGAGTAGATTTATCTTTTTATTTAAGAAACTGAAATGTTGTTTGTCTTTTGTGACAAAATGTGAACTCATTATTTTAGTAATTAAAATCACAGTTAATTAAGGATTGGGTCAATGCCGTCTTATGATTACGGGTTTAATAATACATTTGGTGCTGATTAATCCTTCATTTCATCAAAAGAAAAAACAAATGATTTTTTGAAGTTGAACCGGAAGGACATTTAAGTGTGTAAATGCAATTGTATTCATTTTGGGGATGATAATTAATTTGAATGGAATCAAATACTCAAATCAATCACCTTTAGGATTAAGAAATTTTTTCCAGTGAACAAGATTGATTTGGAGAGACTCTTCAGTAATCATCTCCGTGTTTGGATTAGCATTTATAATGCATGCTTAATCAAAATTTCAGGTCAAGATACACTAAAACAACTAAAATTTGCTGCTGAAATCTTTTGTGTGAATGAAAATCCAAACACATAAATTAATGAATAAACACTGGAAGACCTGTTCCACTTGCAGCAAGTTGAAATAACCAACTGAAAGTTGGTCTGATCCAAAATATTTGACGAACTAAATATTACGTGACTTGGGCTGGACTTAGATTAGAATTAAAAGATGAGGGGAAATTGCTAAATGCACATTACCCATTTGCTAAATTTACATCTTTTATGTATTTTTAGTTTTTTTACTCAAAATTATCTCTTTATAGGAACTAAATTCTGGAAAGTATTAAATTTTAACATTTCTAGAAACCACTTTTCTGAAGTGTTAATAACACTTCCTAGAAACTATGTTTTGGAAGTGTTGATACATTATAGAATTTAATTTCTGAAAGCAAAAATAAGGGTTGTATTTGGAAACATGAAGCAAGACTCCATATACATACACCGTTGACTCAGAGTTTGTCCTCTACACTCCGGTAAGGCACTTCCCTTTGATGTCAATCTTCCCCTACGAACCTCTATGTTGTTGCATGTGTAGCTTCGTCCTTATAACCCCTTTTGCATGATCGTATTCGCCACCAAGATCTAGATATGCCTCTTCTACTTCAAGTGAAATCACTTCCCACCACTACACCTCCATCTCCAACAAATTCCTCCCTGTAATGCACCATTGTTGAGCACCACTATATCACCAACACTACCATTGTGCCTTAATGTTCCTTTTCATTGCCACATGTGCATAATCAAAGACGATTTTCTGTTCCTACACTTTGCATTATCACAATGTTGTGGGGTTGTTGCTATTGCCAATCATAACCCATTCACCTTCGATGCATATGTCAACCCCAACCGCCCATTCTCGAGCATCTCCACTAGCCTTTGTAACACCCTTCTACCTAGAGACACATACACGTATAATATACTCAAAATATCTTCATTGCAAAATTAAATAAAAAAGACATAATTTTTTAAAGATTTTCTCGTTGTAAAAGAATATTACATGTCATATTTTCATAAACATTTAAGCTAAAAAAACTCAACAAATAACATTATCAAAAAATAAACAAATGTTGACGCTCCAAAGGCCATACAAAAACCATGTTAACTCGAATATAAAGAAACTAATTATAAATTGAAACATAAACTAAGTATTAAAAACCCCTGCCCCAACTTTACATGGTCTAATCATAACATACATAACCATAAAGCTGATAATAAGTTGAGGTTTAAGCCTCTCCTCCAGCATCATCGTCATGATCCTATAGAGACTCATCTATAAGGGAGAGTGAGATACTTTTCACAATACATTTAAAACATTAAGAAAACATACATTCATAAGCAATTTATGTCACACAAACACACCACATCCACTTCAAACATTATGTACTCATGAAATTTGATGCATATTACACTTATAGACTCGTACTCATGTGATACCATTTTCATAAACACTTTGTGAAGTACGCCGAAAGCCTATGTAGTTGGCGAATTGTCACGCCATGTGCAATCTGACACTATCATTCTCATCGAGATGACATCATTGGTGACGCGTCAAGGTGTTTTGGCATCGCAATGATACTTCAACTCCTAGAATTAACATGATCTTAAATGAGATTCTAAATCATTTGCACCTCAAGGTCAGAATCATAAATGTACTTCAAAACACATGCAAAATAGTATGCATGGTTTACAAACAATATGTTCATGGTTTATTGAGTCCCTTAGAAATTCCTATCCGATGAGGACTAGGTTTCTCCTAACATTTTTACAACACATTCGCATATCATGGCGTATTGCATTCACATATATTCATAGTCATCATTAGAGATACAAATAGACCTGACCAAACTTTAGATTAATAAGTCTGGCCTATTATACAAAACTAAGAGCAAACTTTGCATAAATAGTATCTTATTATCTTCAAATTCAAATTAAATTATATTTTATATTAATTTCAAACAAATCCTATTGTCTTTCAATAATAATACTAATTATTATTATTCTTATTATTAATACAAATTAAATATTATATATGTATTTTACTAATTGAAATTATATGATAAATTGATTTACATTTATCTTTATAAAATTATAAATTACATATAAAAATATTTATCTTGCAAAATTTTAGGAGTTAAACGGCTAGTTATTTTAAAATGATTAAATTAGTTTTTTTTCTCTTCCAATTTATTTGTTAGATTCCATTTGGTCCTCTAATTTTTTGAGTTCAATTTAGTCATTTAATTTTTCTAATCGATTCAATTTGATTTATAGTATAAATTAGATCAATGGTATCAAGAAATTGCACTTTATAACGATTTTAAACCGTCACTATGTGGTTTTAAACTGATACAAAATGCACATTTTCTAACACCATCAATTTAATTTAGATGACATAACCAGGTTGAATCAATTTTAAAAATTAGAGAATCAAATTGAACCATAAAAAACTATAGAACCAAATTGAACCTAGATAATAAATTAGAAGGAAAAAAAACTTATTTAACCTCTTAAAATCATAATACCAAACAATTAAATTTGATTTTGTAATTATTGATTATCTATGAAAACTTTGTATATTTAATCATTTAAAATTATGCACATTTTTTCATTTTAAAATTATTTTTAATATTTTATTATTTAAAAAATTGGCTAATGTTAATTTTTGGTAAAAAATTATATTAAAATCTCAAATTTTATATCAATATTAGAAATAAATTTTACAGATTGTAAAAAATATATTTTATCCCGATAAATAATTTAAAATAATAAAGAATTTGAGTTAATTGCTTTATCCAAATAAAATATGTTCAAAATAAAAAATAATTAAAGCAATTAAATTTCCGATTCTTTTCATATTCTTAAAGTTCTCTGTGTCAAACCACTTAAACGATTCAAGGTATAATATAGTGAAAGGAATTTGCCAATGGTAAGGTAGTTTTAACAAGGTTTAATGTATGTTTGAAAAAGTTTATTTTTAGAAAAATAATAGCTTGATTTTTTTAAAAACTCTTGGAATTGAAAAATTTAAGCAAATTTGTCTTTCAAATAAATTAAATCAAATATTCATGAAGCTAGCACCTATCGAGTAGAAGAAATATAGGAGATTTACTGTTAAGGGGTGCTTTTTTTTTTTTTTTTTTTTTTTTTTTTTTTTTTTTTTTACTTATTACTGTTTGGAGTCGATTTTAAATTATTAACAAAAAATGTGAGACTTTGATGTCGTAACCGTGTTTAGAACTTGTATATTTTTTAAATAAATTTAAACTGAAGTCTAAAATTTTTCATGACTATAGTATAATTTTTTTAAAACATAGAACTTTAAAGTCATAAAAAATTTTACAACTTTAAAATCAAAAAGTTTTTTAATTAATAATATTACGACTTCAAAGTCGTCAATATTTTTATAAGTTGAAGTAATTATTTTTTTTTATTTTTAAAAAAAATTTGCTTAAATTTTTTTTTAAATGGTAAAATTTATTTTTTAATTGGTAAAATTTGTTTTTAAAATTGTAAATAATTTTTTAATTTAATTATTTAATAATGATATATAGAAAAATATATAAAATATATTGAATAAAATAATATATTAAAATTAGATATACCAAAAATTAAGAAAATATTAAATAAAACCATATAAAAAATTTATAAAATATATTAAATATCACTTCCATTCCCTTGGAAGCAAGATCAATGACCTCAATATTTAGATCCATAATGAGATGGACAAACCAATTTAAAATAGATCTAAGAATTGCTCATTGTATAAAACGGAATGACATAATGGTCGTAACGATCCATTCAAGGAAGTGGAGGACTAATATTATTTATAGTTTTTATGTATTTATTTTATTTGTATTGTTTATTTTATAATAATTAAAAATATTATTTTTATTTTAACAACTACTTTTATTATTAAATAATAATTTGTTGATAATATTTAAATAAATGTTAAAATAAAATTTATCCACATTACTGTACCAAATCTTTAATTTCCTTAATAATAATTGAAAAAATAATTAACAAAATTTAAATATAATTAAATATTATTTGATCTATTATAAGTTAATATTAAAAATAGTTTAATATTTTCAATTTAAATTTAAGTCTTTTCAAATAAAAATCTTAACATTAATAAAAAATATAAACGTATTAAATAAAATAATATAGTCAAAATTAAATATACCAAATAATTTAATAGTATTAAATAAAACCATATAAAAATTATAAAAAATATTAAGTAAAATAATATTAAAAATATAGAAAATATTAAATAAAACATATAAAAATATATATACAAAATATTGTATCAAACTAAAAATTTAAAAATATATTAATTTTTAAATTTTTAAATTAAAAAATTTGAGTTTTTTTAACAAAATTTACTAACAAACAATTAAATATTTTTTAAATTTTTTATTTGGTTTTATTTAATATTTTCTTAATTTTTGGTATATCTAATTTTTAATATATTATTTTATTTAATATATTTTATATATTTTTATACATTTATTTATTAAATTAATAAATTATTTACCATTAAAAAAACAAATTTTATAAATTTTAAAACAAAATTAAAAAAATCACGATTTTGAAGTTGTTATATTAAAAAAAAAACTTTTTACTTTAAAGCCGTAAAAAAAATTGTAACTTTGAAGTCATGTTAAAAAAAATTATACTAAAGTCATAAATTTTTTTAAAACTTTAATTTTAAAAAAATTTAAAAGTTATAAATAATATTACAACTCATCCCATTTTGATTAATAATTTAAAATTTACCTCCAAAGAATAATAAGAAAAAAACACTCTTAACATTCAATCTTTCAAGAAACATTCTCGTGCATGTTATACCATGGCAAGTGGTACCTAAACAAAATGTTAAAGGGAATGATATTTTATATAAAAAATTACAAAAAAAAAAAAAAAAAAAAACTTAACAGTAGTTTTCTCAAATTTAAGGAACAAAATTCCAATTAAATCTAGACAATTATGGAAACTATAGTTTTTGAGAGTTTGATGAGGAAAAAATTCAGGAAACGCATTGTTTGACTTATACTACTTAAAAAGTGTTAAAAAGTGCAGCTAGGGAGGCAAAGTATATATAGCTGGATATTAGCGTCGTCTAGTGCAGCAGCTAGCACTGAGGAGAGGGTGAGTCTTAGCTGAGATCCTTGTGGTTATAGGCCTGCGGAAAGATCCACTTTAGATGCTGGGTTTAACTTATTTACAGCTGCATGCAAAGGGAAAATGTTCCGGTGTTTTCTGATCCCAAAGAAAACAAAAATCTAAATAGAATTCTATATTATTTTTCTATGTGTTTTAGCTCAAGTTTTTCTTAAAAGAAAAAAAAGGTTACACCATATTCTTCCTACATTTTTTTATTATCGTCCCAATTTAGTGCATGCAGGTTAATTTGCTCAAGGAACTGAAATTACTTGTACCTATTGATTTGTTTTAATTGAAACATTATTTTAATTAAAGACATGGATAAGAAGATTAAAAAAAAACAGAAACACGTAATTTGAGTCCTCCTTAAAGTTTAATACTAAAGTCTTTTTTAGAGGTAATACCAAAGTTTATAATACATGCACTAATGCAGTTAATCGCGAATCATAACAAAAATGATATCAACACCATGTTACATGGCAAGTAACACAAATTTGACACAATGTTAAATAAATTTTTTAGAACGTTTTACCTTTATTTAATATTTTATTTATTGATTTACGTTAAAAAGTAAAATAAAAATGAAACTGCTGTATTTATTTATGGCTATTAATATTATCGCGTTAGTAGTATTCCATTAGGAAAGGGGGGATTATTATCTGCACACCTGCAACTGCACAACTAAATATTTTGTTTCTAAACAAAGTAATCCCTTGATTGGACCTCGACCTAGCAAATACAACACAACAGCCAAAAAGTCTTTAATGCTGCTTTGTCAATTCAATCATTATTATGATTTACAGAAAAAAGTACGTAGTTCTCACCTCATGGCTCACGCAACTAATGATAGATAGAGGCTCACAAAAGTAAACTTGTCTTTGGAATTAGAGGCTCTTCAGGCGATCATCTTAATCTAGAAAACAACCATTTAATGGTACGTAGTAATGGTAACTATAAGTCTTAAATATAGAGTACACTACTAAATTACGAAAATATGGTTTGAATTATAGATTATTCATATTTAAGGCTACTATTTTCGGTGTGATAAGATTATCAATAATCTATTTCAAAGGGACTTTTTGTGGTTTTTTTCTCATATGCATTACTTTGAATGAAAAAATGTTCAATCTACACTATTTTATAATTTATTTCCTTTTTTACATTATTTTTGTGATGCCGTGAGAAGTAGGAAAGTGAGAATCCAACTTCTCACTAGCTTTTTACTTTTTTTTTTCTTTTTTTAGTTTATATTATAAAATAAAATAAAAACAAAATAATCTGTTGATTGTAGCGAATGCACAATCCGACTTCCGTACAGTTTTATTTTAAAAAATATATATATATTTTTAAAAGAATATTTTTAATTTTTTTGAAAAATAATTAAAAATATATTTTATTGGTTTAATAATTATTAGTATTAAATTTAACAAATATTTATGTTAAAAAAAGATAATGTGATTAAAAAATAAGTTGATTAAAAAATAAAGTGAATATATAATTATCATATCTCAGTTATATTATGCGATGAAATTAAAACATTAAAATAATTAAAAATATTAACAATTACATAGATAAATATAATAGTGGAAACCTAATAAAATAATGGAACGTACAAACAATAGTAATTAGAGAAACAAACACAACAAAGAGAACTTTTAAAAACGAAAATAACAAAACGTACTAACAATAACAATTGAAATATGAACATGAGGAAACTAATTATAATTTGAAAGATGTTGTGCAGCGGACATGTCTTCTTCCAGTATAGGCTAAACTCGTGTGTAAAATCAAATGAGAATGGTTGCATGTGGAGCTTAGGCGCATGCAATTCAACAAAGCGTAACAAATGGACTATCAGCACACTTGTGTCGCGCCAATGCTCACACAGGATCATAGGCAACTCAACAAACACGTGATAGCGCAAATCATCCAACCATTGTCAAAATTAACCCAACAGTCTCCATCAAAATGTTGATTGCAGAGATCAAAACGTTTATGAATTATACTCCATCATACAAAAAGACATGGTTTGCAAAGCAAAGAGCGTTGGCGACGATTCATGGAAACTGGGAACAATCATATGCAATTCTACCAAAACTTTTGGGAGCTCTGCAATCTTGTATTCATTGTCGCTACTCAAACATAATCCGTGTTTGAAGATGGAGAAATGATACCTGGAAAAAAATGTTTAAACGTGTCTTTTGGTCTTTTGGTCTATGCATTAATGGGTTTGCACATTGCAAACTCATCGTACAAGTAAATGGTACATGATTTTATGGGAAGTATACAGGCACATTATCGATAGCTACAGCACAAGACGGTGCTAACCATATCTTCTCGACTGCCTGCGTAATTGTAGAAGGGGAGACAACTTTAGCGTGGGGATTCTTTCTAAAGAATTTGAGAAGGCATGTTACTCCGCAAAATAACATTTTTCTCATTTCAGATAGGCACGCTGCGATTATAAGTGCATACAACAACGCAACTAACTTATGGGTTGGGGACACATCTCATTTCTTCTGTTTGTGCCACATTGCACAAAATTTCCTTCCCGGTAACCCCAACTGCAAACATATGAAGAGATCACTCATGCAAGCTGGTGAGAATATTTAATATTTTTTCCATTAAAATATATTTAATTTAAAAGTTCATTATATACAAAATTTATTTAATATTTACAGGGTACGCATACACGGAGAAAATGCACTGGCGGCATCTTGGGGATATCCGTGCGAACAAACCAAGTGCAGCTGAATGGCTTGGATCAACTACAAAAAAAAAATTGGGTACAATGCTACGATGAGGAAAAATGTTGGGGACATATGATCACAAATTTGTCTGAGTCAGTTAATTCCATGTTCAAAAGCACCAGATTTTTGCCGGTGTCATCATTGGTCGAGGAGACGTATTTCAAGGACCGCAAAGCTTTTTACAATTAGAGGCCGACAAATCCAAGCAATGATCAACTCCGGCTCACAATATTCCGAAGTCATCTATGAGGCAATGAATAACAATCAGCTGGAATCAAATACGCACATTGTTAATGAATTCGACAGTCACAATCACACATTTCTTGTAATAGAGACCCAAGCTCCACTTGAAACACCTAGACCACCTGAAAGATTTAGGGTCATGTTACAATCCCAAAATTGTGATTGTGGTGAATATCAGGCTAAACACTTACTGTGTTCTCATGTTATAGCTGCCTGTAAATCTGTCAATGTCGATCAGATGAACTATGTGACATCGCAATTTACTTTGCAGAACATATTGCACATGTTCGACAACTCATTTGGTTTACTGCCACACGAATCAATGGGGCAAAAATATGAAGGAGATCAATGGGGTCCTGATCCAAGCAAAAAGAGAAGTGCAAAAGGTCGTCCAATTTCAAATCGCATTCCCACTGAAATGGATGAATAAGTTGAACGGGATACCAGAAAAAAAAATGTAAAATCTGCCGACAAGGACATAATAGAACAAATTGTCCTAACGTACCTTCATAATTTTTTTCTTAAGGAAATTTTATTCGTTATGTATTTTATTTATGATGTTATTTGTATGTTCCGTTTATTAATTGTTAATATTTTTGGTTGTTTTAATATTTTAATTTCATCATATAATATAACTGAGATATGATAATTATATATCTGTTTTATTTTTTAATCAACTTATTTTTTAATCACATTGTCCTTTTTTATTTTAACATAAATATTTATTAAATTTAATACATCTAATAATTATTAAACCAATAAAATATATTTTTATTTTTTTCAAAAAAATAAAGATATTCTTTTATAAAAATATAATTTTTTTAAAATAAAACTATACAAAAATTGGGTTGTAAACCCTCGACTTCCCATAGTTAACAAATTATTTTGTTTTTTATTTTTATTTTATAATATAAACTAAAAAAAGGAAAAAAAAAATAAAAAGCTAGTGAGAAGTCGGGTTCCCACTTCATTACTTCTCACATCATCACAAAAGTAATATAAAAAGGAAAATAAATTGCAAAGTTGTGTAAATTGGACATTTTTTCACCCAAAATAGTGCATATACTAAAAAAAAAAAAACACTTTTTGTTTTCTAGACAATTGTTATCTTATACATGAGTTAATTATGTTTGATTCTGATAAAATTACTATGAGCCATAAAAATTTTTCTTCTTTGTATTTTTGTTTTACGAATCAAAGTATCATTTGATCAAAATCAAAGAATTAATCCCCTGATAAATTAAAATCATTTAAGCGTTGACATTTTAATATTTTTTTAATACTTATAAATTAAAGATCAAATTCATGATTATATACTTAAAAAATAAAATTATTTATCAATTATATCACATGAAATCATGTTGAAATTAACATAATTGCATATTTAAGATATGAATATAACATCACTTGGGCTAAGTTGAAAGTGTCTGAAAGAATCGTTGATCCACTCTCTCAAGGGACATGTTTTGTGTCTAATAAATCCAAAGTAATAGTAATTAATTTTGATACGAAGTAAACGTTAATTCTTTAAAGATTTTTTAAAAATTCTTTAAAATTGAAAAAAAAAAAAAAAAAGAATCAGCAACCAATGAATCATGGATATGCTATAATTATAGAAGCAAGAGTCCTTTGATTTATCGCCATGTTATTAGCACATCGCGTGGCATTTGACTTTCTTTGGTTCATTCCATGCTATTCTGATATATCATTTTCGTTTCTTGTACTCTTCGCAGCTGCTAGATAAAGCAATTATTGGTTATTGGTGGAAGATTATATGAGGACCATCATTGGTCAAATTCAAATCATCGATCCTCTGCATAGAAAGTCCAGGCAATATCAATAATTGTGGTCATATTCTTACTGAAGAAGATAATGCATAGTAGAAGGACAGTCATCGTCTTATATATATTCATATCCTATTGGTATATTGTTTTTTTCTTCTTCTTTTTCTTTATTGGTATATTGGTTTAGAAGAATATCTCAATGTTGCACGGATATTAACCTTCTTCTTAATAACTTTTTTCTACTATTATGCGATAAATTTTATTATGACCCCACGGTCCCCACTAAATATTTTTAATATTTTTTATTATTAAAAGATACAATTTAAATTGACCCCCACTAAATAATTAAGGTATATCATTTAAAATATATATGCATTAATAGTATAACCGAAAAGCTTATTGAATTTCTGAGAAGATGAAAATGAAAATATATATTCTCATGTTTATTAAAAGATAATAAAAAACACATACTTAGACATAATTCATTTAGAGGATTCCTTATTAGACATATTTCTTCATCATACTGTTCTCAGGTAAAGGAGTGAAAATCTTACATTTTCATGAGAATATTTAAAATGATTTATCATTTCTCTTTTATTCCATCTCATTTATTTCTTTATTTATATTTATATTTTTAAATTAAAATAAATCTAAAGACATTCCTAGGAATTAGAAATATTTACCAAATATCTTTGATGAGAATAATAATTTAGTTATAGCATTCCCAAAAATATAATCAAATTCATGAAACAAATGTCTCCCAAAATATATAGATTTACATTATCATCAAATTACAAACTATTACATAAATATAATAAGTTGTAAATTTATAAACTTTTATGATAATTATCTTAAAAAATATATGAATAATAATTTTTTATCGAATGACATATTATTAATGCATATTATTATTATTATTATTATTATTATTATTATTTGGTGTAGTACGAAAAATAGCATATTATTATTAAGAAATAGTTTTTGTTATTTAACTGTAAGCCAATCCAATACTCAAGCTTTTGAGCGATATTTATGGTCTTGCAAATTGGTTATTCAATAACAACTTGTTTTCAATGCATCCTTCAATTGACCGTGAAGGTTGGAATCGAATCTTTAACTATTGAGACAAAGAAGCATGAGTATTGGTTGGCTTGCAAATTGAGCCCTTGCCCATGAGTTTTGCTGCCGGGTAGTTATGTAATCGTTGCATCATGACAAATTATTGTATACACCAACCTCACTAGATCAAACTTACATTTATATCTTATTATTTTACGTTATAGGTTAAATCTAACGGCATGATTATATTTGTGCTAACTAGGCGTTTTTTCTGCACTATGACACCCCACAATCATCTAGGTTTCAACTTTGATTAATAATATCTACATCATGAGCTAGCAATGCTCAATGGTGCAAAACCTTTTGTAAGAATAATCACGAAATCAATGCGGAATATTTTTATTGGATGAATATAAAAAAGTTGTTGTAAAAAAGATGGAAAATTAACGAGAATCAAGTCATAAATGTATTGGTATGAAACGAATTTCGACAAGTAGGTTATTTAAATTTTTCATCCCCTAGAACTTGGCTAGATTTGTCTAAACCTATCAATATCATCACCAACACTTCCCATCACTCATTACTACCATCACCAAGCAATTACTCTCATCATTGCTACTGCGATATCATACCATGAGTTAACTCCATTATTATTATTATTATTATAATTAGTCAAATGTTAATTAATGCTTTCAGGACATTAGTTAAAAGAATTAAAAGAAAAAAACTATAAAAATATGTAAAATTGTGTTTTCCATAACTTTTTTATACTTTCATATATTTCATACAATAAATATTTTTTATTTTAATTTTTTAACAAAATATCCCAAAAATACTATTAACGATATCCCATAATTAATTATTATCATCATCATCATTATAACTTTCATTACATGAACATAATGCCACTATCATTGTTGCCAACACATATACTATATAAATCCAGCTCCATTAATGTCACACCCATGGCTCTCACCACAGGTGTAGCCATTTTTCACTACCACCATGCAACAATGAACTTGAAGAAGCAAATACTGTGTGATTTAGTTTGAATTTTAAATTTAAGAATTAAAATTTAAAAACTAAAAAACACATGTTTTTAACTATTAAAACCAATTTTTAAAACATAAAACTATCAATCATCTAAATATGTGATAAGAGTTTTAGAAATTAATTTCTTCCATAACTCTAGTGTCATATAAGTAAATCTAATGAATTATTCTGTCTAATGAAAAATTATGACATCATTCAATATTACTATATTTATAATTGATTAAAATATATTTTTCATCCATAAAAATATAAAAATATTTAGAATTCGTCTTTACAAAAATTTTAGTATATTTTTCATCCTTAGAAAATTAAAAAATTTATTACGTTTTGACCAAAAGGTAAATTTGGATAACCCAAACCTATATCCAAATTGTATGTTGACTAGATAATATCTGTCTTGCAAGTTTTTTTTTTAAAATCATAACAGATTCAAAAAAATATTATTCTGCATCGATTATAAGTTTATAACTATAACCGATGCAATAATTCCTCATTAAAATTCCTTGGTCCGTGAGTCAGTACCAACTTTCAATACATTAGAATGAATTTGCTTTTCCAAATTTAGCAAACCAAAGTAAAATTATTTGGAACAGAAGATTGCCTCATTTGGCAAAACAATTCCAAAGCCTCTTTACTTTTATCACTTTGAGCATACCGTGTATCATGAGACTCCAAGGAATAAGATCATCTTTTGGCATTTCTTTGAAAAACTACTGCACCTCAACAATCTCTCCTGACTTGGTGTACAATTCAAGCAGTGTATAGTGCCAACATAAAGATCCCTATCATGAAAAGCTTTCAAAGCACATCCATGAACACTTTTCCCAAACCCAAACACTTTTCTCATTCCAAACCTGCCACAAACCACCCTAAAACCCATCAATGGCAAATCACAAAGTGTTTTTGCGTTCTTCATCTTGGCAATTGCAGGAACCCCCAAAAACCTAGATCGAATGCTGCCATCTCCGTTTGGCGATTCTCGATGGTCGAAAATCTACAATTTTGTTTTTACTTGCACTAATTTTGATTGCAATTTCTAGGATTTTTTGATCTAGAGATCGAATCAAACTATAACATGTGTTGTTATGTGTGCACGATCAATAAACACATAGGTTTGGATTTATCGGTACTAATGTCTAAACCAAAAAATAACATTTAAATTTTGTGAGAATAAAAAACATACAAAAAATTTTATGGGACAAATTTCAAATATTTTCATATTAATGAAAACAAAAAAATACATATTTTAGTTTTAATCAACATCATTCAAGTTTACTACATTTATAGTTTTAATCAATCTTTTTTTTATGAAAAGAAATCAAAGACAATGTAAAGAAAAAAATTATAATAACTCAAACACCTTATTTAATCAATTGAAATATAACCATGAACTTTTAATCAATCTTTTGTTAATTTTGTAACCAAATTTTTTAAACTCTTATTTCGTAAATTAAAAATAATCTGATTACATATCACATGAAAATTAACCAAAATCATAAAAAGGTAGTGATTCCGAACCATAATATAATTTATCCTACCAACCAGTTAGACATTGGAGGAGGTATCTTAGATATAGCCACCTATGGGATAATCCACGTTTAATTAAGTGAACCCTTTCAACCGTTTCCTTCACCAACATAAATAATTATGATTGAATGCTATTGTGCATTAAAGTACACACATCATGCAAGAATTTTAACCCTTTCACAAAATAAAAGACAGGGCCTTATATTAGATGGTTCAATTTTCATTCTCTGAAGTACTTTTTGCAAAACTCCAGGGACCAGTACAAATAACGCGTGGCCGACTGCAAAATTGCGCAAGTACATTAGAGGCAACTAGTAGGGTACGTGAAGGGTAGGAAGGTCATTTAAATCTGTGAACTACATTTAATTAAAAAGTTCTCTATTCGTCATGATGGCAAAGGAAAAATAAAAACAAACGAAGACAAAAACCTGAAAAAGCCCTTCATTTCACAATTTCACCACCAAAAAGTTTGGTGCATTCTAACCTATCGACAAAATGGATCAATCATAATAATTCTTTCAACCCAAAGAGCAAAAAAAACAGATTGAATGAAAGAAGATACAAGAAAAGTCTAAATTATATACAAACGATATAAATAGGGGAACCGGAATTCCTTTGTCTTTGTCCTCTATGATATACCATAATATCATGTTATATTATATCATATGTAACTAAAAAACCAGCCAAAAAAATGTCTTCTGATGACAAATCATGAAGAAGCTATTTGATGGGCTTGGGCCTGGCCACTGGGGAAGGGCAATATTCTGGGCTTGCTGAGAGACAATTCCACTGGGATTTGAGAAGCATTGTTGTTAACTGTGGTAGTTTGGTTAGTTGTGGTGGAATTTGTGGCAACCCTTTCACAAGAGGGACACATGGTGAGTGTGGTGGCTGGAAGTTGCATGTAGAAAGGTTGTGAAGTTTTTAGGGCTCTGAGTTCTTGAAGCTCCTTCTGCAACCTTCTATTCTCTTCTGTTAGAGTCTCACAGCATCTCTTCAAATACTCACAATCCACTTCCGTTTGCTTCAACTTTGTCCTGAAAATCACATTTCCAAATCAAACATAATGCATAATAAGAAAAATGTTATAAACATACTTTTAATCCACTCTCTTGAACATACTCTCTCGTATGACAGAGAACCCTTGCAATGAAAATGGAGGTAGTTATTCATGTTCTTACCTTGCCCTTCTGTTCTGAAACCAAACCTCCACTTGACGAGGACGGAGATTTAACTGTTTTGCCAAAGCAAGTTTTTGCTTCTGAAAGTAAGGTTAAAATTTTAAAAATTAATTAATAAACAATAGTGTGAGACCCATATATAGAAAAATTAAAATGGTCAAATTTAAAATCAACTTGCATTATAACTTTAATAAAATTAAGAAGAAAAAATGTCTCATCCAACTTATCTAGATTCTAGAAGCTGAAAGGCATAGTTGATTTTATCTTTAATTTTTATTTATCTAGTTTATCCAAAAAAAAAAAAAAAAGATTATGTTGTATGAACTTACGGGATTGAGAGTGGTGTGTTCTTTGAAACTTTCTTCGAGAAAAGCTGACTGTTCCTTAGAGAGCCTGAGTTTCTTCCTCGTGGAGCCATTTTCATCGTCATCACTCGCTCTACCCTCAGCCTCTTGCTGCTCTCTCTTATTTCTGCCTCCGAACTCCGCATTACAGTTCCTGGTGCAGAAATCCATCTGAAACGGCGACACCGCGCTGTTCGGCGACGACGACAACGACGTCCCGTCGTCGCCATCCTCCGCGGTCGCCGCCGGGAATAGGTTCACGTCCAGCACCCTCGTCGCCCCGCCTAAACATCATAACCAACAACAATTACTCCCATCTAAAAAAAAGATATATATATATATATATATATATATATATATATAACAGCACTCATTTTTAATAAGAACTTTTTTAGAAAACAAATGTTCTTTTCCGTCACCATTTTTCTTCATAAAAAAATAATGTTGTTCAAACTATTGTCAGACTCCAAGAATGAGTTTGGATACGCGTTACATTAACGGAAAAATTATTATGTTGTAGCTTTAGCCTAAACCTTGATTTAGGCTGGATTCAAGGGCTTTCCAAACACACCCTAAACATGTAAACACTTTCTTTTTTTTAGTTGAGATAAAAATCATGATTTGTCACGTTGTAAGAGACTAGTTACTTCCGCTAAGCCTCCACTAACAGTGATATTTTGTTATTTATGTGAAAAAAGTGTAAGGTTAAAATTAGTGTACCATTTTGCGCATTTTGATAGTGTGAAGAAGGGTAAAAAGGGAGAGAGAGATCATTTACATGCTTGAGTGAGCCAAGGGATCCGAAGCTGAGAGGGAGGTTGTTGTTGGGGTCTGAGAACCGGAGCGAAAGGAAGAAGGTCGAGCTGAACCGGTGGATCTGAAGAAGAATCCCTTCTCTCAGCAGCATCGTTTCTTTTCTCAGCGGCGGCGGCGAAACTCGGCGCCAAGCAGAATAACCCAGGTGGGTCGTTGTTGGTGGGTAAATTCACCGCGGCCTTATCGAGAAAGGCAAAAGACTTCGACGGGTCTCCCAAACTCAAAGCCAGTTCCATGGTAAAAAAAAAAAAAAACACAGTTTTGTTTAGTCAACTTGTAGTAATTGTTGTTAAATATGTGGCGACAGAGAGTGGTGGTGGTGGTGGTTGTTGTTTGTTGAAAGTAGAAAGCAGAAAGGAGAAAGAGCACATTCGGTTGTTGTTGGTGGTGCTGCTGCAGAAATACCCTCTTCTTTCTTCTTCTTCTTCTTGTGTTTGTGCTTAAAAGAGGAGGCAACAAGAAGAGGAACGGCACTGAGCTTTTTATTTGTGCTGTTCTCAGGTTTTTCTTCTTCCCTTTGCCTTTGTGAGAATAAAGATTGACCGACAAACACAGGTTGACAATTGCACGTGAATCTATTTAAATATTCAACCGTTCTCATGCCCTATCCTTCTCCCACCACCACCAATACCCTCAGAATTTTATATTTTTCCTGTTTGTATGTATGATACGTAGCTTTGTGTACACTCCCACGGTATATACACCACCAAGATAGAGAGAGAGAGAGAGAGAGAGAGAGAGAGAGAGAGAGAGGATTGTCACTCACAACAATGATATACCGACAAACGACAATTTCATATGAAAAAAATATATAAAATATTAAGGTAAGTATTCTTATTTTAGTCTGAAAAGGTGATAAATTGGTAAGTGAAATTTAAATGTATGGAAAGTAGGATGATTTATTTAAATTTGTAAGATTATTTTATTATTAAATTATAATATTATAATGATTAATTTAATAATTATATTTTTGAAAAATAATTTGGATTAAATTATAAAATATAGCTATCAATTCATTAAATTATTTGTAGAATTATAATTTGTCATATTTTTTTATACATTTGAGGATTAAATTAAATTTTTATATTTTTAAAATTAATTTGTTATTGTTCTACGCTTTCTGAAAGCAAGATGGATTTCATCCCAAATATTATATATCTATTTAACATTCAAAATGTTGTTCTCAATATGATTTTTTTCTATAAAAGTTAATTTTTAAAAGATGAAAAAAATAAAGATAAAAGTAAATAAGTGATCAAACATTATAAACATTTTTTTGTTGTTTTTTTTTTTAAATATTTGTACCAATTTAGCAGTTATTTTAATAAATTACAGTATGTCCGTATCCCTTAACATTTTTTTAACCTAACATAGGCCTGAAGAAAGAAAATGCTGTATTTTTTATAATTAAGCAAATGCAATTTTCTGATTGAAAATTAACATTATTTTTCCGTCTTTGGAATTTAGAAATGATAATATAAACTTTGGAGAATCTAGCATGAAGAAAAATAATCAGTGGTCAGAAAAGCCGGCTGGGATTGCATTATTAGTTATCTTCCAGTTTATACCGTTTTGGATTCAATCCGGTTAGCCCTATTTTTTTTAATTTCATAGGTTGGTATAAAGCTGACTTGTATAATATACTTTTTTTGAGAAAAATGACTACTACCATACATCTTTCTCTCTTATATTATAATATTTTTATTTATTTTCTTTCTATCTTCTACATTCCAAAAAATATGGAATTATAAACTTATCATTTTCTATTTTTTATATAAATTATATGCAAGTAAGATTGTTTCATAATATATATATATATATTAGGAAACAATCTTACTCGAGATTTATAAAACTAGTGTAAATAACAAATTTATTCCTTTAAATATTTCATAAAATTGCATAATTTCTCTAAAAAAATACAATTACATAATTAATACTCAAACTAAACCATTTATTAAGTTAAAATAATACGATAGTAATTGATCTCCACACTTAGTAATTACCATTATCCTAAATTTAGTAACACACCATAACAAAATATAAAACGTTTAAGCAAAAAGTGGTATAAAGAAAAGAGGGACAAAGAAATTCATTCCATTCTTGTGTAATGTTGTGGTACGTACATTGTGACTGAAGCAGGAAAAGTGGTAGGTATTAAAGAAATTGTGTAGTCAATTTTCAACTCAGTTTAGCCTCTGGTTGCTCTCTTAATTGAATGCGTTTAATTGCATTCTTTTGTTTTCTTTTCTTTTCTTACACTCACCCAATTAAATTAAAATGGTCACACACAAAAATTGAAGAGGGGTGCACCCAAAAAATAGCGTCATGATGACAAGGAGAAAATGATATATCATTTGAGAGACATGTCTGGGATTATAAACCTGCTCCTGTTGTCTTATTGATTAGCCAGTATATATGTTGGCTTCTCATCTATCGTCGCCATCATGCTTATTCTCATTCTCATTATCGCATGACAATATGATAAGAATGATGATTTGTCTTTGGTGCCCAAATACAGAATCATGTGGGCTATGTCTATTAAGGCATAAACAGTTACTACTACAACTGTACTGTTTCAGGGTTTTTAATTATTTTCCTTGCCCATTGAATTTTTATTTGGCTACCTCTCCATGAATATTAATTATTAATTAATTAAACATAAATAAATAAATTGTGCAGTTTCCGAGTTAAACCTAGAATGAATAGAACGGATTATTTATGTGGCCTGATCAACTCAAATGAAATGACCGCTAGCTTCCAGCTAAAGATTTTGAGGCTGCGAAACAAAATATCCTATTGCTTGTAGAAGTCAGGATTTATAAAATATTTTAAAGAAGGGCTTGGATTGTAATTTTCTTTTCATAAAAACATATATAATATGTTTTTTTTAGTTATTTTATTTTCAATTATGTGTGTATGCTGTCTAGATTGAAATAGCACCACAAGTATAAAAAAATACAAAAGCAAATGCTGGAAATTGTTATTAAAAATATTATTAGAATATAATTTAATAATTTTTAATGCATCTTTATTTTGATTTATAATAACAAAAATACTATGATTTTCTTTGCAGAGTGTGAAAAACTATATTTTTTTTTAAATTTGTATCATCATTATTTTTTAAAAACATTATTAAATTATACGAAAGACAAAATAAACCAGTTAACACGCAAATTTAGTTATTAATTTATAATAAGGATATTTTGGAAAAAAAATACTAAAACAGTATTACTCAAAATAATATTGATATAAAAATATTATGTAATACAAAAAGGGTAAAACCTTATTAAATTAGAAAATAATAATTTCTTATATTATAAAGATGGCTGTCCGTATCACCAGAGCTAGTTGGCCGCTAATGCACGTTTGATTAAACAAAAATATTATTATTTTTATATGGAAACACATTTCTTTTTAGAAATAAGCGTGATGCGTGCGAAGAAAAACATTGGAAAAAAAAAGGTGGATGAGATGATTAGCACGAGATTTCAATTTGACCTTATTCTGATTATTATAATGCACTCATTAGAGAGACAAACCGACAGGATTTTACTATTCCCAGAAAAGTTTGCCGCTTTCAATCTTGCTTTGCGTTGGTTTAAGTAAGCAAATGAGCATATGGTTCATGAAAAGGGGAAGCTAAGGTTCTTTTGTAATCTTTTGAAGCATTAGCATCTCCAAAATCGACATGGAAAAATGGATGCTTAAAAGTTAAAAAGAAAAAAGAAATTAAAGATTGGTATCCAATGAAAAGGAGTCCATAAAATGAGGGTCGGGTGGAGCGTCTACATTCAAGTTGAATAATTAACGCTATCGAGGGGTATGAATTATCTAACATATCATTTTAATTTAACATGTAGTCTTGAGTTCGAATGTTAAATATATTTAGGAATGATAACACGTGGGGTGGGAGTGAATTTACTTATTTTCATTCTTGTTCTTGTAAAAGGAGGGACTGATTCACTTTGAGTTTATGAAAGATGGGGTAAAAAAATGTAACTCATCTCCATTCTCATCAGATTGTATCGAATTCGAAAAAATCCGTAGAAAATTATTAAAATTATTTTTGTTCATATATTTTAAATAAATTATTAATTATATTTTAATTCAATCAATATATATAATTTAATAAAGAATAAATAATGTTAATATATTTAAGAATTAAATTATATTTTTAATTAAATGTATAAGTTTTAATTTAATTATAATTATAATATTATTTATTTAACTATTAAAATAATTATTCTATATTTTAGTAATTATGAAAAAAATATGAAATAATTATGTAATTATATAATTAACAATTACATATAATATATAATAATAGAATTATATATAAATATATAATTATATTATTAATCATTATAAGAATATACATAGTGAGGCGGAGTGGGAAAAAATCAAAGTGAGTTTTTTTCGTCAAACTCTGGACAAGCTCAAATGAGTACCCACAATTCAATTTTTTATTGTCATGTTTAAATATATTATTAGTCAAATATTTATAAAGTTTTCACTAATAATAATATATCCAACTCGAATGAAATTGATTTTCTAATTCAAACATAATTGTCTTTTAGTAATAAAAAAATGTGATCTTTTAAATAAAAAAGTTGAATAATCAGGCTAATTTTTTGCCCTTTTTTTGGCCTTTGTTGAATTCTTTCCCGTGTGTCGATTATTTCAACTTATTTAATGATCTTGAATTATAATTCTCATTTTGTGTATATATGGCATATTTTCATTGGCATTTCATTGACGTAAATTCTTGGAAAGGTATGACATTTGAATGCCGAACCAAACACATATAATTATATAATAATTTAATTTGATTCAAAGATAATTATATTTCATAAAAAAATATTTATAATCCTTATAAAAAAGAAAGTTGAATAGTGGACCTAATTTTCTGATTATCTTTTGAATAAATTATACTCACACATTTATTTTCCAAATTATACCCCTCTTTTTTTTAGCTTACAATTTTTTTTTCAATTGTTTAGCTCACATTACATCCACACTTATACCCTCCTAAACACTGTTTAACATAAGGTAGACATATGCTGGTCATATGATTTTTAATGAAAATTTATGTCTAAAATACCTTCATATTTTTCCTCAAAATCTCATATTGGATTTAACAAACTTTCTTCTTCTTTAACAATCATTCTTCTCTTACTACTACCACCTCCTTCTCCTCCTTCTCCCTTTGGAACAACCACCACCACCATAGTTGTTGTCGGCACCGCCATATCCAACTCCTTGTCTCTCGTCATAACTTTGGTCTTCATCACTGCTATGTCTAGTTCCCTGGACACTAGGACTGTCGGGGCTAATGACATTAACAGTCTTGATGCGTTCGTAAGAATCAAATTTAAGGGAAGGTAAAAATAATATATAAAAAGAGATGAATATTAAATACAATTTCATCATATCAAATATTTCAATTAATATTAGTTAAAAATATTAATAAAAAAAGATAAAAATAATATATAAAAAAGGAAGAATATTAAATACAATTTTAAAAAAATATAAGAGATATGAGTATAATTTATTTATTTATTTATTTTTGTTGGTTAAATTGAAAGATGAGAGTGAAGAATGGTTGGAAGCGTATGAGAAGAAGTTGGAAGAACAAGAGGTTGAAAGAAAGGGGTGTGGGGATGGTGGTCCCGCGCGCGTGGGATAGCTTTAGAAAGTCGTAATTAAGAGCATCTCCAACGCTGGTTTCTTAGAGGGTTTCTTCTGCTAAGCAACCGTTCCTTAGGATTTTTCAGCGTTGGAGGGGAATGACGTGGCGGAACCCAAATTTTTAGCACAAGGTCTGCTCCTTATATAAGCAACCGGTTGCTTGTCATTTAAAAATAATTTTTTTGCATCAAAATCGTTATGTTCGTTACTATCA
>PYAF01004633.1:467210-497345 GCA_007407185.1 Glycine tomentella
CATGTTATTAGAAATGAATTTTAGATGTAACTTAGCACTAAAACTTATTAGTTCATAATGTGAAAATTATCTTGCATTTATATATATAATTTTGATTACATTACAAAAAAGTATGAAATTTTGAACACACACCCTTTACATCGAATAAAAAGAAATTAATATTATATTATAATTTAAATTGTTAAACTAATTTAATTATAAGTGTTAACTCATATAAGATTTGTCTTCACTTATGTTAATTAGTAACACACTTTTTTTAAACATATTTTATATTATTAATTAAAGTTCATTGAAAGTCACAATTTATGATTAGAGCTTACATTTTATGTAATAAATCCTTTTCTTAATTTTATAATTTTTAATAAATTTTAATTAATAATAAAATATGTATTACAAACACTTTTCACCATATCATTAATCATTGTGGACCTCCAACATATATGAAAATGTATTGCCAACATTTTATTTAGAATTTTAATCTTCCTAAAAAGAGCATCTCGCTCCGGTCTCCGTATTCCAGAACCACTATTCTTAATTTCTCAATCATGCATAAGATTCTTCACTTAAAAAATATCATCATTATTTCATGTAAAATTATTTACAGTGTCACCGGCAGTGACTTGGTCAAACAATCAAACAACAACAACTACCACCCAAGAATTCAAATTGCCACGTTTCTAGCCACAAGATACTAACAAATCAATCTTGGGGTAAACTATTCTTCCTTTGACTTCAAAACCACGCTGCATGGAGGGGATCGAGATTAGTGGCTTGATTATCCAATTCTCAACCTACATGTACACCTATATTAATATTAATCATATACAAACGTTGAATGAATAGAGAGTTAACTGAATCCAAATTCTTTTATTAATTAGTATAAAATGAAATAAAATTAAGCTACTTGTTGTTAGTGGATAAGTGATCATGCCAACATTAATAAATAGAAGCCACTATGTACTGAATAAAGGTGTTTGTTTAAAAAATATCCTGATTTTATAGCTCGTATATATTCTTCTTTATTGACCTTGAAATGAAACTAGTGTAGATAATTCAAAATAATGCTGCTGCATATACGAATGCTGTCGTATAAGACCAATTTGTATTTTTTTTTTTTTTATAATACCAGACAATCTTTAGGTCTTAAAGTGGGTTATAAATTTCGTGAATGTATCTGCAACTAACATACAATATAAATGTGAATAGATCACATGACTTTTACTGGATTTTTTTATAATTCCGTATAATGAAGTACAAATATGTCATGGTCTAAGAATATATTCAAGCCAGCAAAAAGATTAGAATAGAAACTAGAAGCAACACAAAAATAAGTAGATTATTCTAGGTGAAAAAGGAATGAAACACATAAAAGGATATCTGAGATATTTAAAGCCATATGGATGACAGCAACAGGGATTAAGAAAATTGATGTGACGACCACTATTCTTCGCGTGTGAACACCATTTGTCATTCTTACTCCGTAAAAGTCTTGGATATTTAATGTTCATACTTCTTTTATTTGGTAAAAATATTTAATGTTCATACTAGCTTCTTTTATTTGGTAAATATTTAATGTTTATACTGACGCTTTAGAAATTACCTCGTCTTCTCTTAAATTGGATGGAACACCACGGGTACCTACCTCAAATGCAAAATAAATAATCAAGGAAACTGATAACATACATTTATTTTTTTAATCCAAATAACATTTTATTTTAGTGATTACTATTTTTATCTTAATAATTAACATGACAATATATAGTTATTATACAATAAATAAATTTTTTAATTAAAATAAAGTTTAAATATATTTTAATCTTTTAAATTTGGATAATTAGTTTTAGTCCTTTAAAAAAAGATTTTTTTTATTCTTTGTGTTAATAGTGTTATAATTTGTAACAATTTTTCACCATCAAACATATTTTTTACTTAATTTCTTTAAAAATGATTTGTGATAATTTACAACCGTCAAAATACGTAAAATATCATGACAATTCCACATCCATGTTTTTATTTTTCTTTTTATAAACTGCCACAATATTTAAAAAATGGCTAACAAACCATACAAATCAAATATTTTGGAAGTTTAAAATCATCATAAATCATTTAAAAAATAAATAAATTTTGACAGCTAAAAATCATTAAAAATTGTGAAAACATCAACACATTAAACAAAGAGAAACTAAAAATAACTTTTCAAAAATTTAAAGAAATCATAAAAATATTTTTTTAAAGACTAAAAAATTAATTATTCAAATTTAAAGAATTTAAAATATATTTAAACTTAAAAATAACCATAACTTATTCTATATATACTTGGATCTAATCTTTATCCTATGTTATTTTTTCTCAACAAGAGTTCTATTTTTTGTTCATTAATTGTTTATCCATATAAACAATCACAATCATACAGGAAAAAAATGGTTGTAGCCGACTGGCAGTAGTAACATTAGTCAATGTGACTCTATTATATATTTAGTATGGGTTTGGATTACAATTAAGGAAATAAAGTTTGGTTGAAGTTAATTTTGTAAATATAAATTTAATTAAAAGTAGGTTTAATAATGTAAGTTGATTTATATTTAAATTTTTTTACATTCAACGGAAAAGTGAGAGAGGAATAATTTTAAAATACACTTCGGTTTTGATGAAAATTACATTCAATTTAATCGAAAAATTATTTGTCAAACAAAGAGAGATGTAACTTTTTCACAAGAAATGAGTCTGAATTTGAGTGTCTAATTAAACGTGAAACCAAACTCACTTTTAGAATTTGGTACTCCAAGTTAATCATTAAATGCGTATTTAGAAACAGATCAGTAACGTGATTATTTACATCACATTGAACAGTGTTAGTTCTGGCTAGTGTTTACTAGGTTATTCATATGAAGGACTTGGTTCCTTAGTCGTAGAGTGTTTTTCCAAACATGCTCTAATTTGGTTCTATTCAATTTTTTTTTTCTTTCTAAAATGCATTGCCGCCCCTGCATGATTGCTTTGAAATTTTCCAAGCTTGAAACTTCCATGTTCAATTTTCATCGAAAACCATGGCGATTGCGCACATTGCCACTGCGGAGTCCAAGTTTATATATCTATCCCATTATTAAGGTTAAAATATCTCAAATTGAAATAAACATACAATAGCCATGCAGAAAGGCTTCTATTCCTCAAAATTATGGTGAAAATTTGAAAAAATAGAAGCAAAATTTGTTGCTTTGCCTTCAACATGGTTTTGGAATTTATCTTGTTAGAATTAAAAACTAATTATCCAAACACACTTTTTTATTCAAATGTAAAAGGGTCACATTAAAAATAAAATGTTACTTGAATTAATTCTCATTATTTAGTTGTTTTAGACAATAATTTCCATATTTCATCGGTCAACTTAAAGCTTATTAAACTTCTAATATTGTAATCAAGTTTAAGTGTTTAACATACACATTATTTAGTTTTATTATCTGCAAATGCAATTCTGCAAAGGAAGATTAAACTATTTGAACGATTGAGCAGCTTGTAACCATTTAAATCTAAAATATCTATAACATAAAGTTACAAGTTTACTCTAAAATAAAAAAGACAGGCATTATTGAGGGCATTTTCCTTGTCTCGTTTTTTTTTATCATGCGTGGTTTTCTTTGTTCCTAGAAGCTTTAAACTTCTGTTTAAACTTCTGGTGTACGTGGGATACCTGAAAAAATTAAACTATTTCAATAATTGAATACAAGTATAATCAATTATTCTTTGAATTCATTTTTGTTTAGATAAGTCTGTAGTAAAGTAATTTTAAAAATAATTAATTTTGTTTAGATATAAAAAAATAAATCAGGTTTTACATAATAAAAGATTATAAAAAAGGAAAAATAAGTTGTTAAAAATATAACAATAAGTTCTTTCTAAAAAAATAATAACCATAAGAAACAAATTATTTTTCAATTTTCTTTTATGAAATTTCACCTGATATCTCTCAAACATCCAGATTATTTTATAAAAAACCTTTTCTTCCACTAAACAGCTGAAATTATATATTATAATTTTTCCCAAATATGCTTGAACATAGAGATCAACACTAAAGCTTCTTTTGTTAACTGACCATAACGCCAATATAGTTATTATATTATAAGCTTTTGAATTTTAATCTTAATTTGTCTGAGACATAAAATGATTGATTTTACTAACAAGTAGTTATAAGTAATGATGAACCTAAATTAACGGTAAGAAATTTAAATATGGATAGAAAAAACTTATTTAGGAGGCAATTCACTTATGAGATTTTCAAAAAAATACTTGTATGGTAAACAATTAAATATACTCTTATTATAAATTATAATTATGAACATGTTTTGTTGACTGTTCAACAAGTATTTTTGGATGTTGCATTTTTTTAAAGAAAAATTCAGTTTCATAGCATGTTTGATTGCGATAACAAATACGTACGCAAAATTAAAATTGTATTTAAAAATTCACTTATGTAAAAGAAAGATTAACTATTATTTTTACAAATTTAGTTCATAAATTAAAATTTAACTCAAACTTAAATTTATAAATTTTAATTCAAATATTTACTTATGCGTGAAATTTTTTTTATTGATTTTGATCATAGTTAAAAAAAAATTGTAATAACTATCAAATGAAATTTAATAATATCTCTCACACACACAGTCATGTACATTACTAATCTGTGAATCACACACATATTATATTATATGTACTTTGCTTTTTAGCAATACTAGCGTGAAGAAAGATTTTGTGGATGAATCGTCAAAGATAGAGGTACGTGAGAAGGACACATTTGAGGTGAGGAAGTAGTGATGGGTCACGTGAGAAAGAGGTGAGTGAGTAATGATGAGGATTGGTGTCAGAATATCAGAGGAATGACGTGATAGAGGAGGGACAAGTCATAGAAAGGAATACAATAACAACAATAATAATAGTTCTGGTTCTTCCCCCATAGCCTACTGCATGCTTCTCTGTACTCTACTCGCTCTCTTCCACTGCACCTAATTAATCCTCTCCTTCATTTACATCTCACCTTTCACTGGTTTAACGCTTAGTACTTTGGATCAAGAGTATAAGGAAAAAAACAAAAACAAAAACAAAATGAAAATATATGCTATTTAAATGGGAATATTATTGACTGAGGTAAATGAATATTTTGTTTCTTCAACGTGTAAACTGTGAACCTATCACAGGTTTAGTATATCAAACAACGGAAATTTTGATTTATTCAAATGTGTAAAAAAGTTTGAAATATTAGTAATAATTAAATTTAGAAATTAAAATAATAATAAATTATTAAATTTAGAGTTATAATTAAAGAGCTAATTTTTGACATTTGATAATAATATAGATAATACGTAGATGACACATGATATTTATTAGTTGTCGCATTATCACTAAAAGTATCATGTATGTATGATCTGATTGAATTAATAAAGAAAATAAATAATATAATTAATTTGTCACACTTGTTATAAATTTAAGAATAAAATTTTAATTTTTCATCTTTTTATGAATCTAACCATTAACACTTAACAAGTTTAAGAGAAAAAATAAACATTTATAAAAAATATAATCTAATAAATTATTTTAAATTTGAGTTTTGAACACCTAATTATATTAAATAAATAAGATTGTTTTGTGGCAAAAAATACATAAGTACCCTCATACAAAAAATTGATATAAAAGATACATACGTATCCCGGTAATTGTTTTTAAATTTTGATTTTATAAAATTAATTTGCCCAAATGTGAGTTTTGTTTTTTTGGTATAGTCAAATGTGAGTTTTAAACAAATAAGTCATGTTAAATATATTTTTTATTATCTAAAAAGTGATTTAAACAAACAAATAATAAACTTATACTGTAAAAAGTACTTTCATTCAAATCCCATTTGATTATAACATATTATAAATCATTTTATTTCACATTTCATTTTTTGGTTCATACATTTTGTCATATAAATAAATTATATATATATGTGTATATATGTATATATGCAATTTCTCTTGTAAAAAAATTGTGAAAAATAAATTGAAATTTCAAACTCCGTTGGTGTTGTATAAACACGACAAAACAAGCTATAAAAAGGATTTTATATATGCAAATTGGGGGATTGGAAAAGCTGAAGAAAGAGTGGGAAGAGAATCTGAGAATCAGATGCCATGCGAGGGGAGTGAGATCATGGATTGGCTTTTGTAGTTAGGGTTGATGCATAAAATATTAGGACATAATTGAGTTGAACTTGAATGGGAATTAGGGTATATGGAAAAAGGGTCCACTGAATTGTGTGATGGAGACTTGGTGCAACGTCTCAAGGAGACAATCTACGCAGCAGCAATCATTTGTACGTCGGATCTTATATGGGCTTCCCCTAATCTATGACTCTATTCTACCTGCAATGTTTGGTTCTCTTCTCTGTGCATGTAATCATGAATGATGCTATAATATTTTTTTATAGATATAAAATATTTATTAATTTTATTAATAATTAATTTTGTCACAATATTTTATTTATTATTTTTATTAAAATTTTTTAATCATCTTTTATATTTATCAGATTTAAATCTAAGATATTACTTACTAAAGATAATTTATATCAATAACTTACTCATAAGGATGTGATGATATTGAGACACAATACAAATCAAAACATATTTGTTTAATTAATTAATAGACAATTATATATAAGAATGAAATGATATTGGCTTTTGAACATATAAATAGGTGATAATTTAATATTTATTAATAATTGTGATATGAAGTTTTGTGAATAATTATATTTTATTATGAATCATTTTGGTAAGATTATTTTATCATTAAATTATATATTTATAAAATAAATTTATGATATTTAATGTAAGATATAATTGTCATATTTTTTATATGTTCAAAAATTAAGTCAAATTTTTTGTTGTAATCCATTTACACATTCAAAAATTAAAACAATTATTTGCTTGAAATAGGAAAAAGAAAAAGAAAAAAAAATGGTTCTTCCAGTATAGGGTCCCAATCCAGCGCTCTGTTCGAATTGGACAATTATTGGAACTTGATTGATTTAAATTCATGCAATCCTCTGTAACTTGTACGTTAGGTCTCTACTGTACTAGCCATCCCGTGCCTCTTAAAATCACTTCAATTCTAATGTTTAATTAGTTAAGCATCACTTATATATCTTATAATTGCTGCCAAAATCACGCACTCCATTGAGAAGTAATAATAACAATATATTCTAATCTTTGGTTCTTTACGTATTTTTAGTTTAAAATTTACTTTTTAATTTTAAAAAACTTAAATAACATTTTGGTTTTATTATAAGATATTTTTTTAAAAAAATATTTTTTTAATCATTTAAAGATTTATGTTGTGCTCATTTCATGTGAAAGACGAGTGATTAAAGTGAGAGGGTTGAAAGCAAGATAAAAGTGTTTCCATATTGTTTGGTTGAGCTGAATTATAGTTGAAAGTTGAATGTGTATTTTTTTTTTTTTTGCTTAAGCAATTTTGCATTATTTTTATTTTTGTTATAATTTTTTGTTTGTTATAATTCTTATAAAATATGATTGTTTTATTTATTTTATTTTTAAAACGTTTTAAAATTGATATATTTGATCCATAATTTTGTATGATTCACAATTTTGATCCTCTATTTTAAAATTGATATATTTGATCTTTCCATTTTTAAAAAAATTCATGATTTAATCATTCCATTTTAAAATAGAGACATTGAATAATCCTATTTCAAAAAAATTGTAATTTTATTTACGTTTTATTTCTTTTGTTTTAGTCTAATTGAACCTTAAATTTCACATATAATTAATTAGAATTCTGAAATGTTAGTTAATAATATCTAATTATTGTGTAATTATGACAATTTTAATTATAAGAATTAAATAGTATTAACTAAACAATTTTATAAAGGCGTGAATGACCATAATTTTGTAACGGTAACTAATTAATTAGTGAATGAATATGAATTAATTGTATTTATAATAGGTCTTTTGGGATGCAATCTATACTGCTTGTAATTAGCACTGTACTTTTAAAGGCTAAAATATTGTCTTAATGATTTTCAACTTAAATTCTATATAAAAAAATAAGGCAAATAAATATAAATAAAAGTCTGTTATTTATATATAATAAAAACATATATAAAATTTAATTTCCAAAAATATATATAATATAAAACATATATACAAATTAAATGCAAAAATATATAATAAAATTAAAATATAAATAATAAATTATGAACTGGAATTACTTTCAATATGGAGAACAACTCTTTGTTTATGCAAGATATCATCACTTAAATACTGCCAAGTGTTTTTCCAAACAAACTCAGGTCTTCTCATTTGATTTGCTAATATAGCAAAGTTGCTCATACATTTCTTAGAAAAGATCTTGTACCCCATTGGCTTGATTCTAATATGACATCTATGTACTCCTTTTCATCATCCAATAATCCCATAACATAACATGTTTCTTTAAATGTTGATTAGAGCATCTCCAATGCAAGATACCCATTTGGAATCCTTCATCAATTTTTTATGGTTTCTGTAATACTTTTTGTGGTCCCTACAGTGTCATGTCACTCATAAGGAACTCATCCAATATTTTGCTCCAATGCAAGAAATCATAAGATATTCAAAAAATTCACATATTTATATTTTTTAATAAAACTTAACATTTTTTCAATTTTTATAAATACAAATAAAAAATATAAATAATTGAAGAAAAATAAAATATAAATTAAAAATAATAAAATGATATAACATTTAATTTTCAAATGGATAATTTTTTAATATCTGAAAATAAAAATATTATGTATAAAACTTAAAATCTTTTGTTTCATTTTTTGTGTCATTTGTTGTAACAATAATTTTTTTTCACACATTCCAATTTTATTTCAACTTTTCCAACCTTCCAGATTTTTTAGGCTAAATTTTTAGTCAAAACATTTAATAATAGGCCTAGAAACTTCTTTGTTATTTTTTATTTATTTTTTCGTACTCCACCCGTGCTTTGCTTTTTCTTCTCCCAACAGAAGCTTCTTTTGGTCTTTCTCTCTACCTCTCTTCCTCTTTTCCCCATTTTTTTCTTCTCCAGACCAGCGGACCTCCCTCACACACCACAACCGTCTCCCGCGGTCCTTCTTTGCTCAACCATCACCGGCGCCCACATACCTTTGTCATGCACCATCACTGTCGTCCGCGGACCTCTCTCATGCAACCACCACGGTTGCTACCGGACCTCCCTCGCGCAACCACCACCATAAGATGGTTTGTTGTCCTTGTTCCTCTTCCCATTATTTTCCCTCTTTTTTAATGGGTGGTTGAGGCTAAATAATAGTATTTTATTGTTAAGAACCGGGTGCTTATATAAGATGCGCTTCTTTTTTTTTTGAAGGAACCGGTCTACCACGGAGGCACTCTCCAGTGCAGAGTTTCTTCAAGAAACGGTTCCTTCACTTGAAGGAACCATGGAAGCACTCCCCATTGGAGATGCTGTGTTTGTTGTTTACTATTCTTATTTGAGAATAAGATTTAGGACCCTTTTTACGGGGTGTCCACTGATGCTTATCCTTCCAAACAAACTTCATAGGAAATTGACTTTCAGTCAAACATTTTGCTTTTGGATATTTTTTGTTTGCATCCATCAGGCCGAAAACTTTGTGTTGTGGATATGTGGTTTATCAAGAACATCTTGAATTGGAACATTGTCTGAAAATACAATGCCTTGTTCATTAGAAAATGAAAGGAATGTCTCTGCACAACTAGCTCTATGTGATTTATGTAAAAAGTGTAAATCCTCCAAGCAACTTCACATGCAGACAAATATCCACAATCATAATATATTTTAATTTCGTCAATAACTGATGTATCACTATAAAAACTTGCAATCACTCTATCATGTCCTTTGTTGACATACTTGAAAGATATTTGATGTACCTTGATTGGTTACACCACTCAACATTAATATGTGCATTGAACCTTAAACACACATACTTATTGTATGACACAACAAGTCTATTATCTACAAAAGACTCTCCATTTTTCATGGTCACACCATTGTCTCTCCTATAAATTGGGTATTTGTCTGCATCTATAGTAGTGGTGTCAACATTTTTTTTTTGGAAAATGCTTGGCACATTTGCCATTTTGCATGCAAGGAGATTTAAAATTTTGAACACCACAAGGACCATGAATCATGAAAGAAGATGCAATTTTGAATAACTCAGGTTCATTTTCTTTGTCTAGAATTTCAACAGATATAATTTTGTCAACATCATTTTGGTGTACTGACCTAGAATTTGAATGTATAAAAAAAGATGTGAGCATGTGGCAATCCTCACTTTTGAAATTCAGCCGTATATATCACTGAAAAAATAATAAAAAAGGAAATGAAACAAATAATATAATGATTATTTAATGAAGAAAATGAGATATTAGATTTAAAAATATTTAAGATTGGAATACCTGCTTTAACTTTGCTATATATATATATATTTCCTTTTTTGATTTCTTTGATAATCTCATCAAGTTTTATTTTGAACAATCGACAAATCAAATCCAGCCTATCTTCTAGTTTAAGATTGTATATTTTCATAAACTCATAAACTTTAGGCATATTATGGTTGCAAGTAAACGTGAAGAACAAATTTGGATAGCCAGCCCAACAACAAATTGTTATAGCGTCTTAGTAATTTTGAAACATATATCTTGTAATGCCCTAAAATTTCGATAACTGAAAATAAATGTTTGATGTATTTCTTGTGTTATTTGATTAATTTGGATTAGTTGAAGTATTGTGTGAATTATACTTGTTCAATTGTTTGGTGTGGACGTTAGGTTATGTAGAGTTTGTTTGATATGTGTTGGAAATGTGTGATTTCAAGTTTAACCCAAAACCTTTTTTGATAAAATCATGATCTCAGACTCGTTAACCATTAGATCGCCTTCAAACTTTGACTTTTGGTTCACAACCCAAGTATTCATATTTTGACCGTTGGGATTTGCAAAATAACATTTGTTGACATCTCACTTAGTGGGAACAACGCGCTAAGCTCAACTCCCCACAAAAAAAAAAAAAAATTAGTTCAGTGCAAAATGTTGCACTCAGCGCCAAAAGTTGAATTTCGCTTAGCGAGATCTAATGATTATAAATACGTTCATCAACATAAAAAAAAACCTATTTTCACATCTCTCTCTCTCCAAACTCTCACCCAAAGTCCTATACCTCATCTTTCACCACCCACGACCACCGGTGACCGCCACGAGCTCCCGTTGCTTGCCGCCGGACCACCGCACAGAGAGGAAAACTTTAATAAGAGCGGAATCGTCAAAACTCAACTCAAAGATTTGGTAGACAATGGAGTCTCCAATCCTCTTTTCGTGTGTTCTTCGAGGTAACGATGATTTCCTTTTCTTCTCCTAGTTAGTTTAAGCCTCTCTTAGTATCTCTTTTGATTTGGGTACCGTTATTGAATGTTTTTACACTTTGAAAAACCTTTGAAAATTATATGTTGTAAAAATTTCCTTTTTATAAAATTTATGTTGTTTTCATGACTTTTGCAGAACCCCGGTCACATTGGCATGATCAGAATTTTAAAAAGACGTCTCTTTGATGTGGACTCCAAAAACACCATTTTAGTCTCTTTTAAAACTGAATTGGTATTTGACCCTGAATGTTAATATTAACCTTGTCTTTGAAATTTATATTAAATTATCTTCGATTTGGTATATAGAGTTTTGCGTTTGGACCAAAGGACGTGAACCTGAGAGATCTCAAAATGACGCTACAAGGAGTTAATGGAGAGATATAGATATGTGAGGGGAGTTTATTGTTTGTTTACAGCTTTTGATACCATAGTTGTGGTCAGGGAACCCAATTATGAGGATGTATGTATGTCCCTGTGCGTGCTGGTTTTCAATTAAAAACTATGTTTTAAACTAATGGGATGTGATATATTTGTTATTGATGAATTAAAATTTGAATGATGTAGTTGTATTAATGATTTGAATTTTTTGGAAAATTTTTAATTGTAGAGAAGACTATGTCCAAAATTTAATATTTGTTCTTCTATTTACTTCTTTATTAAATTTTGAATGAGCATAAGAGTTTGTTTTGTATACCATGGTTCTTCTCTTTAATTTAGAATTTTTCTAAAATATCAGTCTCGTGGTATTATGGATTGTTGTTGTAAGAGATTTGTGCTGTCTGAAGACCAGGAGAATGTGAATCCAAGACAAGAATTTATATGTATAAATGTGGAATGCGATTGTTGTGATGTTAATGATATTGAGATGAGATGATGTTGATGTTGATGATGACATTGAGATGATATGATATTGATGTTGATGATGACATTTATATGAGATGATGTTGATGTTAATGATGTCATCATGATGGATGTATACTGTATATGTACATGGGGGATGCAATGATCTGTTGGATATTCCTTGAGAGAGAAAGATATTGTTTTAAAAATTTCAAGTGTCTCTTGAGAGGGAAGGGGATTGCTTAAAATTTTTAAATATCCACGGTCAGTGCATTGATGATGTCCATGTTTCATACTTCATAGTTACATGGAAATAGTATAAACTTTATTAGTAAGTATATGTGTTTTTTCATGAGGAAAAATACGGGTACTTGGGGGCATATCACTCGATGTGGAACTCCCTTGAGATTCGTGTTGATCAACATGGGGGAGTTGCCTGTGCACGACAGGGTGACCTCGACAGTTGCTGCCTAGTTTTCCTAAGTGAGAGTGTCACGTGGACACGCTTAGCCAATTTCTTGACGAATGATACCACATTGCATTTTAGAGTTGAGTCAGGTGCATGCATCATTACGAGCAAAATTGATCTGAATTGTTAAATATTTGATGACTAGTTTGTTAAATGTATGTTGAAGTGATGGATATATTGAGAATGATTGTGATGATTTTTTATCGTTTTCTTTCTAATTGTAGCCATCTAATGTTTGTTGATCTTGTATAATAAACTCACCCTTGCAATTTTGTACCGTATGGTTGGTACTTGTGATGATCGTGAAACTTCATTCGTGGGAACAAATTAACAACAGTAACTGTCTTTGGAGGGAACTCTTTTGTTGGAACCGTTAAGCTGACGTGATAACGTTGGAATATATTTTAGGAGAGAGTTGTGTTTTATTATCAACTTTTCTTTAGTTGGTTCCTTGATTCTTTTTGATTGGGCATGCAAATCTCAGGATTAGATATATGTATTTATTTACGTATTTGTGCATTGTTTGGTGAATGTACATCGTGAATAAATTTACCCTTGTTTTCATAATCAAATAAATGGAGTTTTCACTTAAAATTGAAATGTCGTGTTTTAGAGTAGTGACATCGTAGCGACGATGGAAGTCGTTACATATCCTGCTCCTCCAGTAAAAGATGAAGGCAATAGAGTTCGCCTTCCAGATGATGATGGATTAGTGTCCCCTTTAAGAATTGCCTCATTAAGACCCTTATAGATTTTAGCTCTTAATTCTTTTTGATGAGTTCTCACCCACTCTAATCTTGAAGACTCTATAGTGCTATAAGCATCAACCAAGAATTGCTAGAATAATTGTCTTGCAAATATTATTGCAGATTTTTTTGGTTCTCTTTGTTGTATCCTATGTGCAAACCACTCTCTTAAGATAACTTGTTTCATTTTAATAGAACCACTCCCTGATGAATCACTCTAAAGTATGTCATCTCTATATTCATCTTCTCCTTGAGGGAAGATCAAAGGATACTGCATAGACAAATAAGAAGGCTTAACTATTGATATTCTTTGCAAATATCCAAACCTTGTTTCAACTATGATATCTTTTTCCAAAATCATAAATGTCGTAATCATCAACAATTAATCATGTAACCTCTGATGTAGTAGGTAAATTATATCTTCATCCATCATGTCTTCCTTTGTCCAATATTTCGAGCTTTAACATTGGACAATTTTTTTCACATTTTAAGACTCGGATAGTTCTATATCTCTGAGCAAATGGATTAAAAATATTAAGGATTTTCCTAATATCATCCACAATAGAAGTTGCATATGAAGGATTGTTGTCTTCCATTTTGTTACAAATAAAATATACGTAATTTAATATTTTAATTAATAGGTAGAGTACATAAAAAAATAAAATTAAGTCAATATACCTTACGAAAAATATTCTATTTTGGATCTCATTTTTCATGTCAAATATATATCTGAGTAAATCTTGGTTCCTTTCCTAGAAGTGGAAGTAGACTACCAATGTGATGAAAATTTTATTCATTTAAAACAAACATTGGAGGAGCATTCCATCATTAACTGTTTTGTTAATCTTTTCCCCATAGATGTAAAAGCAAACATACTATTAAAATATCTAATATTTTTCAAAAAGAATTTACTTCAATGACCCTTTTTGTGAAACAAATCGCTCAATGGTTGAGGAGAAGGAAGATAATGAGGAATTTCTATTCTTGCCTAATTGCTACATAGATTGAATTTGGTTTTTTTTTGGCTTTATAATGCTTTTGAACTTTTTCTTCATACCACATTGCTACATCACAATATTCACAAATATATTATGGATGACCAATGTCCCAATATGTAACTTCAATATCTTTACGGAAATTTTTAAACCAAAAAATAATGATTAGCATAAATGTAATTTATTAAACCATGACATGTATAAAGTTTCATTATTTTATAAGAATAATACCTTGAATATTTTGTGGTATTGTTATGTGATTTTCATTAAAAACACATTTAAAATTTAAATGGAAACACAATAAATTGTTAAAAATGGTACCTGACAAATTGTGATCTAAAAGATGTTCAGAAGATGGTCTCTCATTTAATGAATCAGGTTCTGTTAAATGAATTTGTTGAACTGTGTTGTTTGATATAATAAACTTTACATGACCAAATTTCCCCTTAGTGAAGTGCTTGTTGTGTTGTGATGTATCAGTTAATAAAGAAGAGGTTGCAACTGCAAGTTTAAAATTTGATCAGTTCAGAAAAATTAAGCACGTCTTAAGTGTACTTATCATGCATCAGATTAGTCATGATTTACTGATATTGGCGTATGGGTTTTTTTAATTGATGCATGTTAAAAAATTGATCAATCCAAAAAAATTGTTATCATTGAGCATGAATTAAGATTAAGATAATAAAAAATGACTTATTTGTCAAGTTGGGAAAGAATTATGTGAGCCAATATTTGTAAACAAAACTATTTGTATATCGCCATTTTAAAACACAAATAAAAGAAGAATAATTAATTTTATTTTATTGGTTTATAGCTTTATAACTCAAATATGCAAGAATTCATGCTCAGAAAATTGTTATCTAATTTTAATTTATAAAACTATATAAAATAGTAATTTTAATTTGAACAACGGGCACTTGAAGTAAGCAATGGTTTCCATTGTAGCAAGCCACTTGAATTCTCTGTAATTTAGATCGGTGATAGAAGAAGGAATTTTTTTAGATTGTGCAAGATGCATTGGTTGGTTGTGTTTGATCCTTTGGCTCATCTTTTTTTGCACTTTATGCACACCGAGCATAACTGATTTACGAAAGTGTGGCTAGCATTTTGTTGCCATAAGTAAATTTTGTAGCATTATGGAAGAAATATTTTCTCAAGAGGTTTTGAACTTGATCCCCTTAAGCAACAAGTCATTGGTTCAAGAGGTTTTGGGTTCGGTCCCCTTAAGCAAGATCTCGAGTTCGAGCCTTGTGGATGAAAAATACCTATTTGAGAGAAGAAACCTCACTAAAAGTGACCAGCCATGTTCACCGACAGAGATTAGTCATCAACAAAGCTAGTATTTACTCTGTACCAATGTCATGGTGAAAAAAGATGCACACTATTATTATTTTTGTCATATTACGATAAGATAAGATAAGATAATAAAGAGTTTAATAAAATTTAAGTTTTGTGACATTTTGTAAATCCTAATGCTAAAGAATTAAATGAAATTTAATGGTCATATTAAGATAAATAAAGATGTATATATTTAAGACTTGACATTATGAATTTAAAGATTTTAATAAAATTTAATGATCATAATAAATTTAGGCTACTAATAAGTCACTAGAAAACTTATTGTGAATATGAATAACAATAATCAATGAGACAATTTTGAAGATTAGATACTAAAGTTAGTATTTTTTTTTTTAAAGAAATCAACACTTAATATTTAAATTAAAAAATATTTATAAAAAGAAATATATGAATGGTTTGAAACATATTGTTAACTTGTTGGCAAGTGTACCAATTCGTCCAAGTAGTAATAAAAAGTGTCAAGTCCACAGGGACTTTGATTATACGCAGAATTTGTATATGTCTAATTGTAAGCAATTAATAGAATAAATTTTTGGGGTTTTCAAGTGGTAATATATGTAAATATAAATGCAAAATAAAATAAACAACAAAATATATTAAGAGTCACAGAAGAAAGACAAACACTTGGAGAGCTGATTAAAGGTTGATGCAAGATTATGAGATATGTTGGGTGTTCAACCTACCAAAACTACTCTTGATGCAATGTTAATGATTTTTCACTATTTAATATTATTTTACATATTACCTTCATCCTCTAATTTACTATAAACATGATCCATCATATGAAAAAGCCTAAATTATCTAATGTCACTCCTGATCCCTCATTAAGCTACATCAAATAATTTGCATTAAGAGTAGACATGTATATTTAAGGCTAAACAATGTCATTCTATCCCTAAATATGAATTTCCTAGATATTCTTTCCCAGTTCTCAGAGTATAGACATTTTCCAATGCATAAATCCTCATAACATTACATGCCCATGGATGATCAGACCATAAACATGACATAAGATTCAGAAAAGAATAATAATATGAAAATAACATTAAATAAATAGTAAGAATTGTTACATCAAGAGTGTTTGGTTATTGAACCCCCAAAAATGAGTGATTTAACCTCTCATTTTCATGAGAGGCTTACAATCAACAAAAGAGAACAACAATTGATGAAAGTAGAACAAAGGGCATAAGCCAACTTCTGTGGAGTGGATTCTTCTCTCCTTTGTGCCTTATGTTTCTCTCTGGCTTCTTAGTATGCTTTGCGTATGGCTGCACCCCTTTTTATAATCAAAAATTTGCTTTATTGGACTCTTTTTATTGGTGATTGTTAAGACTCTTGACAAGCGGACCAATTGTCATTGTAAGTTACAAAATTTATAAAGATTATCTCATAGGGGCTTGATCTACTTAGTTACTCCAAATATAACTTAACAGTTCAATAGTTATGTACAGTAAGGATGAATGGAATTTCATTTGATTACGAAAGTAACAAAAAATTACGAATTTAGTAAAATGAAATATATTTATGAGAAAGTGGGTTTGAGTTTCATCATTCATACCCTTTTTTAACTCGCCTGGGCGAGCTAGCCACCTTTTCTTGGAACTTGAAGCTTGCTTGGGCGAGCAAATTACACTGAGAAGGCTCGCCTAGACGAATTAAAACCTTAATGGAGAAGAAATGTCATTGGCACAGGCGAGTTCTGGGCCATTTTGCTTTTAACACCTCCCATATTTGACATTTATGCCCCTTTCATTTGTCTTGCTTGCTTGGATGCTTCGGATACCATCGGAACCTATCAAAATACAAAATATGATTGGACTAATCTTCTAAAATGTGAAAAAAAACATTCATACAAGTACTAAATAAAAATCAACTGGGTTTAGGGCAAGTTTACAAACAAATTTACTAACGTAAAAAAGATAAGTGCCAGCATCGTAACCCTAATTTTACTAAAATAGGGCACTTATCAGTGACTCTCTAAGCCCATATGTGCATGCTAAGTCTAAATCCTCAATCCATCTTCCAAGTTTTTAATGTGTAATTCTATAAAGAAAATACAACCAACACACTATAAATCAAATAATTTTAGCATTTATTGGATAAAAGCTCAGAAAAAGCTAAATTTCTACGTTTCAATCACAAAAGAAGCATTAAAAAAGGAAAAAGAAGATAATTGCTATGTAATTTAAATTCATAATTTATGTATAAATAAAAATTATCACATATATAAAAAAAGAAATATATAAATACCTAAAATTTGTTTTTCAATTTAGCTTTTTTTCAATTATTCTTTAATTTTGTTTTAATAGAATTCTCATCTCCACATTAAACTAATAGATTATCTGAAATGAAAAACCATTCAAAATATAATAAAAGTGACTGTCCTTATTCTAAATGTTAATCTTTTAATCATTTTATGCTTCAAAAATTCATTCAGCAAGCTCTATCTTGAGAGACTTCATCTTAAAAACCGCAAGAGTTGATTCTTGTGTGTCTTGAAGGTCAATGCTTTCACAAGATTCATCTTCAGTTATCGTCCTCTTTCCACATATCTTGGTGGTAGGAGTTTCTCCTGTGACAACCTCAATATGTTTTCAATTTTGCTTGAATCAAGACGTTCAATAATAGTATGCAACAAAGGAAGAATAAAATAATCCAAGTCTCTAAAATTTGAAGTACAATAGATTGAAGCATGAAATTTTAAATAAGAATACCAATGGTGCTACAACAACTAAGGAGTCAAAAACTTGCATTAACTCAACTTCTTCATCAGCATTATAGTCTTGTTAGTCTATTTAGAAAGTGTTACTTGTAACACCCTGAAATTTTGATAAATTGAAAATAGATGTTTAATGTGATTGTTGTGTTATTTGATTGTTTGATAAGTTTGTATTATTTGAATGATTGTTGTGTAAATTATCATTGTGCTATTGCTTGGTGTAAATGTCAAGTTATGTGGAGTTTGTTTGAGCTGCATTGAATTGTGTGATTCTGAGTTTGACCCGAAAATCTGTTTTAGTAAAATCATCATTCTGGATTGGTTAACCGTTGGATCTCTTTAAAATTTTAAAGATAGCTTCCTAACCCATATATCTAACTTTGACCGTTGGGATTGTCAAAATAACATATGGAACGTGAGAAATTAATTTTCCACTGAAGCGGAAAATTCTAGAATTGGGTCAGTTCGCCCAAGCGAGTTTGTGCAGGCATTTTTGGTCGCCTGGGCGAGTGGAGGCGGTGCAGAATACGTTTTTAAGCTTCCAAGTCACGAAAATGGAGGTTCTTCCTCCTCCAAATTGATCCAAGCTTCCCCACCACCCTCCTCCACCACCCATAGTCATCAGAGACACACACGAGCCGTCGTTGCTTGCCACAAGACCCCGGCACGGAGAAGAACCCTTTAATCGGAGAGAAATCTTCGAAACTCTTCTCAAAGTTTTGGTAGAGAACGGAGCTCCCAATCCTCCTTTCTTGGTTTCCTTGAGGTAATCTCAGTTTCTTTTGTCTTCTCTTAGCAGTTTAAGCTTCTATTAGTGTCTCTTGTGTTTTAGGTACCGTTGTTGAGAGTTTTACACTTCCTTTGAAAAACCCTTTGAAAATGAGATGTTATAAAAGTCTCCTTTTTATGAAACTGATATCATTTCTGTGATCCTTGTTGAACCCTGGTCACATTGGCGTGATCGAAATTTCAAAATGATGTCTTTTGATGTAAACTCCCAAAATATCCTTTTAGCCTTTTTTTTTAAAATTTGAGCAGGTATTTGACCCCAAATGTTAACATTGATCTTACCTTGGAAATCTATATTAAATTGTCTTCGATTTGGTATATAGAGCTCTGCATTTGGACCAAAACACGCGCTTTGAGGGATCGTGAAACAACTCCGATAAGCTATAATAGGGAGAACTCCTGGTTAGGTAAGGGGAGTTTATTATTTTGGTGATAGTTTAGATACCATAGTTGGGGGCCAGGGAGTCCAACTATGAAGATAACTGTCTGTCCCTGCTGTGTGCTGGTTTTCAAGAAAAACTAAGTTTTTAACTAATGGGATGCGATGTATTTATGAATTGATGTGTGTTTGTTCCTGTGTGTGCCCGTTTTCAAGAAAAACTTTTTTTTAACTAATGGGATGCGATGAATTGGCTTGTTGATGGATAATATTATTGTTGTAATGATTGGATTTTTGGGAAAAGTCTTAATTACAGAGGAGACTCTGCCCAGAATTTTATAATATGTTTTTCTATTTAATTCTTTATTAAATTTTTAAATGGGCATAAAAGTGTGTAATTATATATTGTAGTCCTCCTCTTTAATTTATAATTTTCCTAAAAATATCAGTCTTGTGATGTGATGAATTGTGAATGTATGAACTTTGGGTTGTTTGAAGACCTGGGGAATGTGAATCTCAGGCATATGTATTATGTATAGATGTGAAATGTGATTGCTTGTGATGTCGTTGATGATATTGAAATTGAGATGCAATTGATGTAGTTGATGATGTTTAAATGAGATAATGTTGACGTGGTTGATGATGTTGAAATGAGATAATATTGATATGCATGATGACGATATTGAGATGATATGATGTTGAGGTTGATAATGACATTGATGAGAGATAATGTTGATGTGAACAATGTCATTGTGTGTGGATATACATGGATATCCATGGGAGGTGTATGACGGGTTACCCTTGCGAGGAAGGATTTGTTCCTAGCCAGGTCATACATTGATGGTGCCCATGGTTGTAGGCTGTGTATGTACACGTGGGATGCAATGACCGGTTGGTTACCCTTGCGAGGATGGATTTGTTCCTAGCCACGGTCAGCGCATCAGTGAGCCCACATTGGTTTGTTATGTATGTACATGAGGGGTGAATGGCCGGTTACCCTTGCGAGGAAGGATTTGTTCCTAGCCGGGTCATGCATTGATGATGCCCATGTTTCATACTTCATTTGTATGTGTGGAAATAGAATGAAGGCACTCGCGTACCTGTGGGTTTCAGTGGGCTGAGAACGCAGGTACTAAGGGGTCATCAGGTTTGGAATTCCCTTGCGACGCTGGCTGATCACCGGGTGGGGGAATGGCCAGTGCACGATAGGGTGACCCTGATAGGCGATGAATCATTTTTCCTGTGAGAGACTATTTTCGGTGATGGTACCACATTGCATACTGATAGATGAGTCAGGTGCATGCATCATTCTTTGCATAATTGTTTGAGTTGTGAAATGCATTGGACGATTGGTTTGTTGAGTGTGTATTGGAATCATGGATTTTTGTTAATGATTGTGGCGAGTAATGTTGTTTTTTTTCCTAATTGATGCTATCTGATGTTGGTTGGTTTTTATATAATAAACTCACCCTTGCATTTGTGTTACCGTGTGGTTGGTACCTGTGATGATCACGAACTTTTGTTCGTGGGAGCAGATCAGCAGCAGTAGGTGACTTTGGAGGGAAATCTTCTTTCTGGTTGGAGCCGCCAAGCCGACGTGATGATGTTGGATTCTTTTTGGAGAAAGAGTTGTGTTTTATTAATCAACTCTCTCTTAGTTAGTCTTTGGTTTTTTGTTGATATGTAATTTCAGGTGTATATACACGTAAAGCTAAAGGAAGTTCTGACATGTGGATGACATGTACTAATTTAATATATATGTATAATGTGTTTAAATATGTAATTGTAGTATGTGTATGACAATTGTATTATCGTGAAAAGTCTATTATCATGTCCATAATCAAATTAATGAAGTTTTATTAAAAATTGAAGTTGCACAATTAAGAGTTAGTGATATCGTAGCGATGAGGCGGGTCATTACATTAATCAATTGGTTTTTTTTTATATTTGTATATGTTTAAAGCAAACCTGAATATTTTGTTTTATGCTTTAAAAAGATGAATAATATCTTTATCTTTAGTAAACCTTATCGCCATGAATGTGTCCCATTCTTTAAATATTTTTATTTTCACGACCTTAACTTTGAACAAAAACTCCTTGTTCTCCTCCAATCATTTCATTTCTTTTAGCAATTCAACAACTAATATTAAAATAAACTCAAATTAAAATATTATATAAATTATTTTGATTTAAAAAGTTCAAAAATTAAAATTAATAAATGTTTGAATTGATTTAATAAAAAAGACAAACATTTGAACATACCTGCATAACTAAATTCACCAAATCTTTACCCTGCATTCCAATATAATCAAAAGCAACACTTTCAAAGAGCAAAAATGTCGTAGTCGTATTGTTGTCCACAACCTAGAGGTCTATCTTGAACCTACAAAGGCACCGATTTAAAAATGTTTTATTTGACACTAATTGCGTAATCATCATGGTATTTGTAGAAACAATCACAAAAACTAAAATTTTAAAATACCTAGTAACAAAAGGGAAATTTCCCTTGCACAAGGTTTATTATCAACTTGTGAAACCTTTTTAGTGTATTTCGAGCATGATTCATAAAACCAATTATTCTCAGTCTCGACTAATATGGTTTTTATCAGCATCAAAGCATAACAGATCTGTTCATAAAATTTTGATTAATAATTTCTTTTAAAATGACGAATATTGTTTAATATATATGAATTTAACTTGAAAACCTGAGTCAATCTATAACATGTCATCTAACAAAGAAATAGTTGAAAGCTTAACCATTTCACGAACAACTTGAGTTAGTTGTGTTGTGTTTGCGTTCATTCTACAAAATTAAAAAAAATTATTTGTTAAAATAATTTAATGCTAAAATAGAATTGAAAAGCATAATAAAACATAGGTAAAAAAAAATAGAAATAGTTCTCTTTATATTCCTTGGCTACATCAATTTCAGGATTTATGAGTAGTTTCGTTCCAAAATAAGCATTGGAAATCCTATAGTTCCTTGACATACAATTAATTATAAATTATTATTGCAATTCGTTACATTGTATCAAAAGCTTGGAATGTAAAATTTTAAAATTTTAAATATTTGTTACCATAAATTTATTCAATTTGCATAGTTACAATATGACAATGAAAGGATTGGCTAAATCTTCCTTATGTAAATGTTATTGCATCGTAACAACATAATCTCCCAATAAAGTGCAACTAATAGTATTGAATCTACAAAGCAAATTGCCATTTGTTTGGTAGGAAATGAGTTAGTATAAATAAGTATAAGTAATTGTAAAAATATTTTGAATTGAAATAAACATTGTATTAAAAAATATACCGTAAATCCTGCAACATAATCTCAATTAAATTTTTTTATTTCCATTTTTTCAATTTCCTTTATATCATTTTTCTCAATCACATGATCGGTTGAAGATAGAATTTGAATTTGAATTATTTTTTTCTCTTAGATAGGAACAAGTTGTTAAAATAGTCTAGATAAAAAGAAGTTTAAATTATTGTTTCCTAATATTGTGCCAGGTTGTTAACACTACTTGTATAAATATATCTTATTTAAGAGGTGAATTATGAATGAAATAATGAATTATTATTCCAATTTATGTGTATATACTTTTTAACATGATATCAGAGTCATGACATCCTCCATGAACAAAATTATCTTTGGCTGCCAAGAGAGAGTTTTTCTTTGCTCTTTATCAGTTTTTATTTTCTTCTTATTGTAATTCTTTTTCTCGCTATTTCAGTTTCTTCCGCTGCCACAAGATCTTTTTCTTCTTCGCTTTTGTTTCCATTATTCTTTTAGTAGTTCCTCTTTAAATCCTTAATTTCTTCTTGTATCCCCATTCTTTTTCTTCTTCACATTCTCATACGTACATCTCCTTTTTTCTTCCCATATTAGTACCTGTATTCCACTTTTATTTCTGTTAAATCCCTAACTACCTTTTTCGATGGCCGATTCTGATTCTGAAATACCCAACCCTCTACCTCCTCCAAACCCAAACCCTAATCATGGTTATTCTCCTTCTCCACAGAACACCATTCTTCAACAAGATCATTCTTCCCTTCCTATTACCATCGTCCTTGATAATACCAACTAACCTTTATGGTCCCAACTTCTGGATATGCGTATTGATGCTTTGAATAATATTGAATTTCATGTAACGTTTGTGAATTGGCCAAAATTCGTCGTATGCCTTTTTTCCTAATAACAATAAAAGTTTTATTCCTTTTCAATCTGACCCCTACTACTCATGGGGAGTATTTGGCTCTTCTCCTAAGGGGGAGAGACAATGTGCACACCTTGGAGAAGAACACCTTTGGATCTACATTCAAACAAAAACCAATAACTGAGGAAACATCCGTGGATTTCCCTAATCAGCAGTCCATTCTTTTACAAAGGAAGTATTGCAGGACCTAAGAATATGTTATGAGAAACCAATGTAGCTAGATCAAAAAATAATTCGATTTCCTTATGTCTGATTTAAAAATCAGTTGGTAGATGTACTGACCAAGGTTGTCTCAGGGAAAATATTTGAAGAAGTGATTGACAAGTTGGGCATGATGGATATTCATGCACCAACTTGAGGGGGAGTATTGAAGGTAGAATTTGAATTTGAATTATTGTTTCTCTTACATAGGAATAGTCTAGATAAGAAGTTTGAATTATTGTTTCCTATTATTGTGCTCAGGTTGTTAACATTATTTATATAAATGTAGCTCATTTAAGAGGTAAAATTGTGAATGAAATAAGAAATTATTATTCCAATTTATGTGTATCTATTTTTTAACAAGACCAATTGCATCTACAAATAAAAGGCATAAAAGCAAAATGATAATTTAGAATTTTCTCAACTTGAATCTTGTAACAATAGGTGTTAGGTAAGAAAACTAGTTTGTATTTATCATTTATAGACTTGAGCTTTGGATCATTTTTAGACACCAACATATTTTGAATCAAGTTAGTTTTTTCTTCTTCAAGTACTTTCACAACTAGAAAAATCGCTTTCTACATCGGTTTTTTTGGACATTCAACATCGATTTTTTACCGATGTTGAAACCAGCGATGTCGAAACTATCAACATTAATATCAATTTTTGAAAACTGATGTTAACATAACTACACAACATTGTTTTCTTAAATAACCGATGTCGAATAATGAGAAATTAACAAGAAAAAAATGTAAAATATATAAATTCAACATCGGTTTTGCAAACAACTGATGTTAAATTTATATATCAACATCGATTTTTATAAAAACCGATGTTGTATAGTAACTTTCTACATCATTTATTACATAACCGATGTAGAATGTCTTTTTTAATTAAAAATATGACATATTCTCTTTATTTCTCTTCTTGTAATTTTAAAAAACACATTAAAAACTTAAACAGTTAGAGCTCAAGCTTATATGGAATTAGAACAAAATACAGTTGTAATTATCTTAAACTAAGCTAATTAATCATGTGAGGTAATATATTAAAGGATAAGCACCGGAAGGTCCATGACAATTACTAAGCAAAATTATATTAAACAAAGCAAATTTTAGTAATATACCTGGTGAAGCTCCATGAGTTCCTGAAGACAATTACTAAGAAATACTTTCTTAATGCAAGCTTTTCCTACAAGAAGAAACAAAATTTATCAAGATTTTGATAGTACAAGTGGGATAAAAATATTTTGCATTAGCTGAAATTCAATCAATGTGATTGAGCACATGTGATTGACCTAAGCACAAACATTTCAAAGATATATATAATTTAGATATGACTCAGCTGACATTCTCTCATGCCCTGTGGTAGAGATTGTACATTCTATGGGAAAATATCTAGGAAGCTTGTATTTCATCAAGGTCTCATTTTTCTTATTGGTAGCAACATATGTAAGATTTTGAAAATGGAAAAACTCATTTGGAGAGAGGAAATATATTCTCTCTCGAATGTTAAATATGACAAGCAAAATGTTGATTAGATGCTCCACTAATCTCAGTAGCAAATATGTTTAATATTGGGATTTACTCCAGGTAATTGAGTTCAATGATTTATTTATGTTGAGGATATAATAGCTTTCTAGGGTCAACAATTTACTTCATCAACAATTGCTAAACATCTTCCAATATTTGGATCATCAAATACAAGATGAATATTGAATATAATAGGATTGTGAATTGTAACTTGTAACAATTTACAAACTACCATGAAAGCATTGAAGAACACTACTTTTTATAATCCTACTTTTTTGTGATTTTTTCTTTTATTTAGAGAACATATTGGAAAGCTGCTATATGAGTTATGCCCCCTTTGGTTTTACCTCAATAAATTTCTATTTTATTATACTAAAATTTAAAAAGAATATTTTTTATCATAAATAAAATTTTATTGGAAAGGAAAGACTAGAGAGTACAAAATAAGAGGACTAAGAATCTTCCTAAGGCCACAAAAAAAAAAGAGGAAAGAAAAAAGAATATACATCAACTTAAGAAGGAAAACCTTCTTTCCAAGTATGACTAGGAAACACCTTATAATAAACCTTTGAGCATAAAAAAGCTAAGGCATGCTTATTTTGTCATAGCCATCCATTTTTCTATGAATTCCATAATCTTCTTATTTTATTTTAATTAAAAATTGGAAAACTATAAAGATTGAAAGATAGTTTGCATGCATGACCCATAATATGTTCACAGCTACACATTAGCTATAGAAACTGCCATGGAATGAATGGAATACCTGGAACAAAAATTTATTAAAACAATTAAATTTATTATGCAAAACTAGATTTGTTAAAACATGAATTTTGGAGTTATGAGAACGTAAATAATTTATATACAATATTAACATAAATTATCTTTAAAAAGACATACAATAAAATTAATATTCTATTTTTGGTTTTTCACATGTATTTTCTTCTTAAACATTCTTTTTAAAAGCAATTTAGATAAGTACCTTAGTTTTCCTTTATTGAGAGGTTGTGTTATCAATATAACATGTATTGGTGTTGCTGCTCCTCTCATTTGTGGAGGCATCACATATATTAATATTTAATATTTTAATAATTTACATATGTTTTTCATTGTATATATTTTATTTTTCATAGATGCTTTGTTAGGTTAAATGATCTAGGAAAAATTTGTGCATACTATTTTGATTTTAGCACTTTTCTAATGTTTAAGCACGTAAAAATAGTTAAAAGTTGCATATAAAATGGTCCTAGTGTAAACATTACAAATAATAATAACAATTAAAAAATAATAATATAAGATATATTATATTAACATGTAAGTAACTTGATGTAAAATATTAATATATGTTATTAACATCTTTTACATTACTTGGACTCCAATATACATGTTACATATAGATATAAATATATAGAAGACAATTAATGTGGGAAGATTTGAATACCATGGAGTTCTATAAACAAAAGTGGTTTCCAAGTTTACTATATACAATGCACTGCCATTATCAACTACTAATGAGGTCATAATAACAGCTGGCGAACTAGAGATGAAAACAACATTTCTTCTCAAACGAAGTCCTTAGTCACCATTAAAAAATTAAATGCAGTGTGTGCGTAATTAAAAATTGTATTCTTTTAAGAAACATAACTCCATCCTTACCTTGGGGCATCAGCTGGTTTCTTTAAAGATAATGAACCCTCAACTAACTTTGTGAGAGCTTGAGGAGACTTCTCGGTATGGAATTCAATACCTCTTACAAACATTTATTCTGAAACAAAATCTCTAATCTGCAGACATAGTTCACAATTTGAATGTGAGAAAGGTTTATCAAGCTGTAACAATTCAATATTTGTATCATCCATGGTTGCATACATGTCTTATAAGTGATATATTCTGTCGACGAATAGTACAACAACAACATCCTCTAGCTCTGGCACAAACAGATTAGATGATGAAACCAACAAAATAAAACATTTCTCATTAAATCACCACGCCACAATCCATTAATCAAGTTAAGAAAACACTATTAAAGTTGACTAGTAACTAGGGAATTCTAGATTGTTTGGGTTAACTAACGATTAACAAATTCATAGAGCAAATCCAAACCAACTCTCAAAATATTATAGAAGGAAATGTAATGATTCAAGGTAGCACAATCGTAAATGCTCCTCAAGATGAGCGATGATTCAACAAATCAAAATGCTCGATGTTTGAGAACAAAAATTCTTGACTAGATTAATTAGCACCTACAGTGAAGTCAAAGGATAGAGATCAAACATACTTTTGTATATAGCGTCATATCTTTGTTGTTATCAGTAATTATGTTGGCCCCATGTGCTTTCAACCATTTTGAACACTCTTACAATGCATTTGTCTCTCTCTCATCACTTGCTCCATTTGTGGCTGCACTAGTTGAAAACCCAAGAACCTGTGAATTGTATGAAACAGGTAAAGTTGTGTGATATGACCAACACATGCAATTCACAACCTTATAATGCATCTTTTCAACATAGAGATCTATGGATATTAAAAAATTCATTTCAATTAATCTCCCTTGACATATATGTTATGTGTTACCAACAAGCTACAAAAACTAGTTAATTAAAAATACTCACCCATAAGGTAGATGTTTAAGTTAGGAGTTTTTTTGTACAGCTTAAAGAATGCAATATAATTTGCTGAAGTTACAGCAGCACAAACAACAAGGGCATCTTTTACAGCTTCATCCTTCTTTGCTTTGTGAGATAACCTGGTATTGACAAACACTAGACATTCAAAATCGTGAAATTCTATGATAACATGACAAAATAATTGAGACTACATCATTATACTATCATGTATAATTTGTTCAAAAAGACATTATACTACATCATTATACTATATCATTATACATGACAAAATAAATGAGCTTCTACAAATTAGCTTGTTCAAAAAGCTTGGTTAGCTTGAATCTTATCGAACTAGTCTTCAGAAACGCAAAACTCTATTTCACTGGCCTCAACAATGGCAAACCCTAGTTCAGTAAAAAACAAAAGTGAAAAACATTGAAATTAGAAACTCACGTTCCGTCGACGCCTTTTAGTGATTTCAGAGGAGTTAGTGGAGAAAGGAAGCTTGCAGATGGCAATGAAAGCATAGTAGCTGGCAACGAAGTGAGCAACTTAGACACCGTCGCTGTCGGTGCCGATGGTGAAGAGGTCGAAGTCGTAGTGTGTGGGGACGATGTCGCTACCGTTTTGGGATTTGGCACAGATGAAGAAGGTGTGGCGGCGCGTGAAAAGAGATAAGGGATTTGGGGAAAGGGAGAGAGAGGAGGGATGGACTGGATAGAGAAAGCGCTTTGGGGATGGATCTAATTCCGTAGCCACATATTTAGGCATTACACGTCTGGTCGTGGAGGAAGAAGTTGAAGAGGAAGATGAGGAGAGAGAAATGAAGGGTTTGTGGTGAAAGAATGGTGAGTTGTAGTGGGAGAGTGAGAGTAGGTGAAGAAGATATTGTTGAAGATAGAATTTGAATTTGAATTATTGTTTCTCTTATATAGGAATAGGAATATGTTGTTAAAATAGTCTAGATAATAAGAAGTTTGAATTATTATTTTTTAATTTGAATTATTGTTTGATAATATTGTGCTCAGGTTGTTAACATTACTTGTATAAATATACCTCATTTAAGAGGTGATGAATTTGTGAGTGAATGAATGAAGTGAATAAATGAATGAATGTGGAATTATTATTCCAATTTATGCATATATAATTTTTAACATATATAATTTTCAAAAAAACACAATTTCGAGAATAATTCAATCTGAGTTAACTATATGTATCAATAATTAAATAATTTGATATGCGAATTGTGTATAAAAAGTTGATATCAATATTATAAATTTTAAAATTTAGAAAAAAATATAAATATCTATTATTTGCATAGTAAACTAACTAAAAATTTAATTTTAATTTGATTGTTTATATGTTAGAAAATATAATTCTATTAGGTGTGGTAAAATATCTGTTTATATTTTTTTTCTTGGGTCAAATGCCCGCGAATATCCCTCAAGTCACTATAATTCAATAAGTAATAAAAATATTTTAAATATAAAATAAAAATATTCAAAATCAAATACTCAATTATTTCTTTTCTAAAATATTTAATTTAATTAATTTAAAGTAATTAGGAGTAATATATATTTTAATTAGGATTAATTAATAAAATTAATATATTTTGATTCAAAATCATACATATTCAAATTTAAGATACAATATAAATAAATTATTGAGTGAACATAAGTTTAATTATTATTTTTACTATTTCTATATTTTTTAAGATATAAGAATTAATTGGATCTTCAAATGTTTATTTATATTACACAATAATAATTAATAAGTTAAAAAATGTTATGTTTATGATACATTATTGATATCTACCATAAAAATACTAATTTTAGTTTATAATTCCTAA
>PYAF01004633.1:510250-527793 GCA_007407185.1 Glycine tomentella
AAACATAAAAAACAAAAATAAGAAAATTGAATTTTATATATATATATATATATATATATATATATATATTATGAGAGTGAGAGCAACTAAGTTTAATCTACAACCAATTATAATTGATTCAGATTAAAAATTATTTTAAATCATATAGTTAAAAAGTCATATAACTTTTTGAATTTTTGTATTTTAATTCTTACCAATTATGTTAGAATATAAAGATTGTTACAAAATATATATATATATATATATATATATATATATATTATGAAGGATCAAATCTTAACTATTGAATTATCTACGGATGGTTAACATTAAAATAATATAGTTATATGACCTTTTAATCTATTATATAAGATTTGAAGTATTCTACTATATATATTAAATGTTTGAGATTCATCTTTTAACAAATAGAGTTAACATCATGGGCGGATGCATGTGCTAAGTTGGAGGACAATGCCCCCCTTAAATTTTCAAGAATAAATAATTTTTTTATAATAATAAAATAAAGTAAAATAAAAAAATAGCTTAAATGTTTGTACGAGAGGAGAAATTGAAAAGTATAGAAAAAGAATAATAAAAAGAATGAAAAATAAGAGAGGAGTGAGGGTGAGTATGTATGTTTATAATTTTTATGAATGCAGTGGCCACACTCTTGTTATTTTTAAGCACCAGCATACAGCTAATTTTGTCAATTTTATCTCTTTTGAATTGTATCTTTTTCACACTTTTGTTATAATAATTTATTCCTTTAATTTTCTTTACAAAATTTTTTTTCAGGGGCACTGCCCCCGAACCCCCGCTACTAGTGTCCCCCCTTACTTTTTTTTTTAGATCTGCCCCTGGTCAACATTATCAACATCTTTAATTCAAGTTAATTGGGGTCGATGGTAGATAAATCCAATGATAAATCAGAAATAAAAAAGAAAAAAAAAAAGAGAAAGAAAAAGAGGAAAAAAAAGTAGAAATAAGACAAAAAAGATAAAAAAAAATCTAAAATAAAAGAGGGTGAAAGGAAGAAACAAGAAAAGAAGAGTCATTTAGATAAATTTTTCGTCCCAATTACAAATGATACAAAGAAATTTTAATGGAAGCAACAATGCACACAAACATTTTACAATTTTTTGTGTGCATCAACATGTCCAAAATAACTCCAACTCTGAAATTTTGCATGATCTACCACAACTTTCTTACGTTCTCTGGAAGAAATAAAAAAGATGAGTTGGTAGCCTAGTAATGGTTGCATTCATGAGAATATATATGGAGCAATCAGCAGTTCGAAGACATTACATATTCAACCCATATTTTTCATGCTGCTACTGTTGTTTTGTCAATTGTCATTCGAATTAAAAGTCCTTGGTAGAATATGATCAACCAAATAAATACTTTTCCTTCTTGCATCATTTAAGAATTAATGAATTAAGTAAATGAAATTCAATTTGGAGGTTATCAATGAGACCAATTTCGGGCATGCATGCTTAAGTTGTGAGAGGGATGAGTATATAATTATTATAATTATGAACGTTATCATAACAATGATAAACAATAATGGAAGTTTGTCCAAAAGAATAATGATGAGGGGAGAAAATGGAATATATTGGCTTTCCTAGTGGAAGCATTTGGAGATAAAAAGAAGGGGGTGAAGTTTGGAATGATGATGGTTGCAAAGTGATGTTGACCACAAACAATGGAAACAGGAGATACGATGTCTTCACATACACTCACCCGTGTGTCCAATCATGCCCTATATCAATCTATTTTCATTTTGTTCCCTTTGTAGTTTGTAGTTCTTTCTAACTTGGATGTATCAAAATAGATAAAATTTACACAATAATAAATTTCGATCGATAAATGAAAAGTATGGATCGATCGGAGTTAGTTGTAAAATAAAATAACCTACTTGTGAAAACTACGTATATATGTATGTATATATGTATATATAAGTACGTAAATAAAGGTGTATCTTACATTGTAATTAAAAAGGAATTAGGTTATAATCAAGGCGAGTTTTCAAGGATGTTGAGCCTCACACAATCTCCTTGTGGTTGATGGTGTGATTTCACATGCTTCCATACTGGTTTGAAATAGTAACACTGAAGGTGAGAGAACATGAAAAGGCACTCTAAAACTTATGTAAATTAATAAAGTGTCAGTATGTGAATAATGTACGTACCTAGTGCCTCTATTATATAGTGTTATGTTTTTAAAGATCGACGTTGAATGAGTCATATATAAGATAGCTTTTTTTTTAATCCATAAATAAGATAGCTAAACATGACCATAAGATAATTTTCTTAGAACATGGGTTTTTTCTAGCAGCTGTATATTTGGAAAACCCTTTGTTTGAGGTGTGTGAAAATGCTGTTAATTAGTCTTTTACAAATAACCAAGAGGAACAAGTCGAGAGCATTGAGGTTACGAGAAATTATTAGGTGGAATGAGACTATCCTAACCCCAATCAATTTTCATATGATACCTTACTGAATGTTATAATTAATTATATTTTGTCAAATAAAAAAATTGAATATATGTTATTTATATACAAATTAGCTAGAGTCATATGATGATTTAAAATTACTTAATAATTTATTGATAAGTAAACATGTACTCGTTAGTATGCATTCAAACTCGTTTAAAGTTTCTCATATTATTTTCCGCTTTGATCAATATTAGATTTGAGTTTTTCTCGAGTGGCAAAGTCAATATTGAAAATGTAAATACACACTCTACTCTTATATATTTTGAATAAAACAATTGGTTGCATGAATTAATTATTTTCATCCATCCAATACCCTTAATGTGTAATTATCATAGTATAACTTTTTTATCCATTAGAATCGATGGAAGACAGATATAAAAATATTTACAACAACTTATACTCAATTCAATGAACTGAGTTATACCCTTAAACTTGTGATTATCATAGCATCAAATTCTAGTTATATAATTTAATTTTATTTAATTTGTTAATAAAATATGATTGGGGGGCATGGTGGAGGGGGCGGTGAAACCCTACTCCAACCAACTTCTCACTCCTGCTTAATTGGGGGGCTTGGATGAGTCCTTAGGCTAAAGAGATAGTGACTCTTTAGGCTTTAATTGGTGCAAGGTTACATGGTGAACTGGGCCTCGCCTATTTCAGAACACAAGTTTTCTGTGGCCCTAAAGACTTCTTACAAAATACAAACAAGTGATAAATATGGTATCTCTTGGTTTGACTGGTCATGCCACAGGGCCACGCATAGTGTGAATTCTTGAAAACTCGTGCCTCTTTGACCTTTTACCTTCCATTTCTTAGAAACATACATGACTGTTATTGCATCTCTTATTATAGGAGAATTAGTTTATCGGAATAGGGATGGCAACAGGGTCCTGAGCAAGGCGGGACGGGTTTGCTTATTTTCATTTCTAACTTTTGGATTTAAATTTATAAAAGAAAGAGGTAAAAAAAAAAAAAAATACAACCCAATTCCATTCTCTTAGAATTTTATCGAGTTTCTTAAAATTCATGAGAAATTCATCTCAGAAAATTATTTATCTATATACTTTAAATAAATCACAAATTAAATTATTAATTATATTTTAATTCAATATATACATATATATAATTTAATGAAAAATAATAACGTAAACATATTTAAAAATTAAATTATATTTTAATTAAATATATAAATTTTAATTGTTTATAATTATTATAATAATCATAGTATTACTTTTTAACTATTAAAATAATTATTCTACATTTTAATAATTATAAAAGATAAAATATGAAGTAATTGCATATTACATAATTAACAATTATATATAATTATATAACTACATTATCAATAATTATAAAAAAATATATAAAATATATAATTACATTATCAATAATTATAAAAAAATATATGTAGTAAGACGAATACCAGAGAGGTACACATAGTGACATATCCAATCCCATCCCCACTTTTTCAAGTGCTCGACCTCAACCTTAACTTTGAACAAAGCAGATTTTTTTTGTCAAACTTGGGACAAAGTGAAACGGCTACCCATAGATTCAGTTTTTATTAACATGCCTAAATATGAATGATGGTCACGTGTTTGGAACTTGAGTTCATAGCCAAAATTACAAGATAGATTCTTACACGCGCAATGAACTGTTTTTTGCTGTGTTGTGCCCCTTAAGTTGTCCAAAGTAAATTAAAGGAGCTTGGGGAACACAATTTTTACCATTTTTTTTAATAACTTTTATATTGATTAAAATTTATAAAGTTACGAATTAAATGAAGTTATTTTCATACAACTTTATGCCGAATCGAAAGATGTGTTGCAAACATGCAGTATTATAATTGTTACATTTGAAAAATTAAGAAAGAATCAAAAGATTGTGTAAAACAATGTTCTTCTAATTTTATTACACAAAAGAAAATTTATGTAGAAATAGTTTAACAGAGATCGAGTACTGGAGTACAAAGAAGCTATAAACGTGTAAATTTCATACCCATTTAAATTCAGACTTACATGACTCGACTTGTTTAACATTGTGCTTGATGATGGACCATGAGTCTACTTTTTCTAAGTGAGTTGCTATTAATCCTCAGCTCATTGCTATTGGCCCTATCAAGATTTTTTTTTTCTTTCATTGGATATCTTTTTCATGGAAACATAATTCTGTTGACAAAATACACAACGAAATCACGTTTTTGTTGTATAATGGAATGTGGAAAGTACACAATGAAAAAACAATTTCATTATGTATTTATCAATGGAATCGTATTTCCTTTGGATTAAGTGAGAGAGGGGATATATACAACGAAAATTCGGTTTTGTTGTATAATGTACAACATAATCGCATTTCTATTGTATATATTTTTTATATCACAACAACTCAATTTAACAGAAACATGTTTATGCGGGGCCAAATATCAGTACCCATATATAGAAGTAGGCCCGGCCCTGGGGCAGGGCGAGCAGGGCGTCCGCCCAGGGCCCAAAAATTTTTGCGCTGGTAGTTTAAGTAAAAAAAAATTTATTAAAAAAATAAAATAAAAACAAAACCTATGTTAGGGGTCCATTTTGTGTGCTAGGGGTCCATTTTTTCCATCTCTTAATTTTAATATTATTTGCATTTCAAAAAATTTGTGTATTAGAGGTTCATTTTTTCCATCCCTGAGTTTTAGTATTATTTGTATTTCAAAAAATTTATGTGTCAGGGGCCCATTTTTTTCCATCCGTTAGTTTTAATTTGTATTTCAAAAAATTTGTATGTTAGGATCCATTTTTTGTGTGTTAGAGACCCATTTTTTTTTATCCCTTAATTTTAATATTATTTGTATTTTAAAAAATTTGTGTATTAAGAGCCTATTTTTTTATCCCTTAATTTTAATATTATTTGTATTTTAAAAAATTTGTATATTAAGGCCCATTTTTTTCATCCCTTAGTTTTAATATCATTTGTATTTCAAAAAAAAATATATGTTAGGGGCCTATTTTTTTCACTTTGCCCCGGGCCAAAGAATTTTCAGGACCGGCCCTGTACAGAAGGAGTTGCGGTGGCATGGTGGTGTTTGGACAAGGTGGTGGTGAGGACGTGTAGTTGTGACTAGGCCAAGGGGTTGTGCGGCAACAATGTTAGGACTGTGGTGGTGCTGTGTGCAGTGTTAGGGTCATTACATTTAGATCTGGCCGGGGGTGGGTGTGCGTGGTAAAGGGGTTGGACAACGCGGAGGTGGTCATTGATGATGATGGTTGCGAGACTGTGGTGATGTGCAACAACGATTTTGGATCTGGACGGAGGTGGGGTGCACGATGATGGTGTGGTGGTGATATTGATGGGGGTGAGAAGAAGTTGAAAGGCAAGAAGGAGGGCTAAGATGGTCTTTTCTCATGTTTGTAGGGGTCATTAGCAAATGAATAAAGGGTCAATATCAACTCCATTTTCCTAACTTATTTTCCTTACTCAACCTTCATGGGCTAGCTAGATTAGAACTCACATTTTTGGACTATCAAAAGTAACGCTAGCTATAAAATTAATTTGGATACATATCTGAATAAGGCACTTGCTATTTAAATCTCCAATGTTTCCTAAGTACACCAAATTCCTTCTCTTTAGTTTTTAATTACCCATTATACCCTTGTTCCTTAAATCGGTATACCCCTTTGGAACCGGCTTCATCTCTTCATATATCTTACTAACATGATTTTTCTTTTTCACATATGGAAAAAGAAATAAAGTTGTAACGAGATAGAACAAAATAAAAGAGTACCAAAAATGACTTTCTGGAATAATGTATGGCTAGTCTACAAATGGATTTTCGAAACTATGACTATAACCCCCAAAGAACTAGATTTCGTAAACAACATAGGGGAAGAATGAAGGGAATAAAAAAACGGATTCCTCCTTTCATGCTCACGTCATGACGAGGTACTACAAAAGATAAAAATAACAAAATCCACACAGTTTCGGAAATGCATTTCCAGAATAGTTATGTGTCATAGTTTCATAAATACATTTTCAGAATAAGTATATGTTATCTTGAAAAGTTGTTTTCGTTAGTCATAAAACACACTTTAATGTGTCACACTTAACGAGTTGCTGCAATTGTTTGCACATGCTTACTTGAACGTTGTAGACCTGGAGTTAAGGACTGAAAACACATATTCAAAATTGTCAATGGACAAAACAATGTGAGAAGCCACCATCAAAATCTTTGCTTTGAAATTAAGGTGTGTTTTTTGATTAGTTTGTCTTTTTTTTTTTTTTACTTTGTGAAAAAAGAAGTTTGAATTACTTTGTACAATAGATGAAGTTTGTGATGAATGTACTATGAAATGCAGTGCCACGTGAAAAAATGCACAATATTACATATAATATTGATGAAAAGTGCAGTATTATATAATGAATATGAGTGAAGATGGGTTTTAAAATTAGGATTTAAATAATAATAATAATAATAAGGTGAAAATAGTTTTTAGATGAGGTTTAAAATTAAGGTTTAAAGAACAATAAATATAGGATGAAATAAGGATTTTAAAGACTAACAAATATGAGGGTGTAAGATAAGGGTGTAAAAGGATAAATCTAGTAGGCAAAATATAAAATAGAAGATGGGGTGTACTTAAGACAAAAGTGAGGTGCAAATAGAGAGTGCCTTAGAGTAGTGGTGGAAAAAAATGAATTGAATTGAACCCAAATTGAAATAAACTAGTAAAAAATCATTGAACTTTTTTCAATAAAATTGGTCTGAAAACTGTTGTACAGTTTAGTTTCAAAAACCTAAACTGTTTCTAAATTAATAATTAACTTAACTGTACACCAAAATGAAATCTGCTTCTAAATTAATAGTTAACTAAAATGTGAACTAAAATGTGAACTGCTTCTTAAAAAAACTTGAATCACGTGACATTATCCACTCTCGAATTGTGTCTGTGTCATAGCTCAGTTTATTCCCCTTCCTTATTCCTTTTTTGTCTTTATTTTATCAATTAGTAAAGTAGCATAGTCATTAATGGTTGAATTTGACCCCTTTTCTTTCAATCTTTTTTTATTGCTTAGCTCTGTGCCAAAACTTGTATTTTTGCATTCACCAAACTATGCAATAAGTTTGATCAACTAAATGTTAATATCTGACAAAAAAGAAAAAAAACTAAATCTTAATATTATATTTTTAGGAGAGGAAAATGTTAATATCAAGGAAAAGTGCTATTTTTTTTAAAGAAAATCATTGATTATATTTTTGTATTCTAATGTAATATATTTTTAATGTTGGAGTATTTAAAATAAAAATTAATAAAAAAAGTACTCTTCAATGTTTTCAAAATAAACGATTCTTAAAAATAATTCGAAACAATTTGAAATAGTTTAAAGCGGTTCAGAATAATTTAAAGTAATTCATAACAGTTCAGTTCGAATCGTCTTTAAATTAGTTTAATTCAATTTGCCTAAAATGTTTGATAGATCAATTCAATTTGCACATACTGCAAATATAATAGTTTAAATTTATTTTTATTAGAATCATTTCTTATCAACTTCAAAAAAGAAAATCGTAAATGACTTTTCAGTGATGCCAACTATTACACGCACTTGAGTGAATCAAAGCAATACTATGAATATTGGAAATGATGGCGCAACAAAGTATTGTCTTCTATTTTCTTTTGATCAGTATTTTTCATTTCCAAGTAATACCACCATAATACCTTCATTTGTTTAAAAGGTGAAAACAGTAAAAGATGATTCTTCGAAAGATTAAACCAAAATATATATTGGACCTTAAGTAAGCTGGACGAGAGAATCAAAGGCAAATGTGTCCAATTCCTATTACCCACCTTCAATCCTTTTTTTACAAGAAACTAGTTATTATTCTGGCGTTCCCACAGGTCGCATTTCTGTATTTTTAAATAATTATATAATTTGCTTAAAAATGAATATTAGGCATATATTATTACTTAACGACCATAAGAAATCAAGATATGATTGTTTAATAAGAATGATAGAATAAGAATTACTGAACTGACTAATATTATATAAACTTCATTAAAATAATTGTCATTTGAAACATTACAATAATTAGTCTCAATAACAAATATCTCTAAAACATTATAATAGTTAATGACATGATTTGACACGTTCGTGCCAGATGAAACTAGTAATAAATAGTTCTTTTTCTATTTACTGTAATAAAAGAACATTTTTTTGGGTACGTGTCAACTTTTGATGCATTCTCAGCTTCGGATTCTAGCTAGCAAGCTCACAATAAATCTTAGCTTCGGATGCTAGGTGCAGCGTCACATTTCGTCTCATTTTCTCAGCCAATTCCAAACCTCTGTTGGGACATGCGCACCGCTGAGGCAAAAGGCACCTTTGTAACCAGTGTTGAAGCTAACCGCGGAAAGGCAATGGAAAGTTGTCGACACACTCTTCATCATTCAAATTTCAAAATCTTAATATTTCTCTTTCCCACGCCTCATAATCTGACATTTACTGTATTACATTACCTACTGATTTTTGGTTCAACAAATTGTTATGTTAACTCTATTACGTTACCTCACACACAGCTTCTCTTTCCCATGCCTCTTCATCATTCAGTTGTTAAACAATTGGTTCAGCAGTCCCGCTAAATCTTTGGTGAGCATTTTCATCTTCGATGTCCATCTCTCTGTTTTCTTGGTTCTTCTGATTTTGCATGTATAAACCGATACCAAATTCCGCTTGTCTCCTTCTTCACTCTCATCGTTTTTGTGTTGGTTTTGACATAAGGTATATGTCTGTTCATAATATTGTCTTTATACATTGCATTAGTTGTTGCAGCAGTTTTCGTTGATATTCATGGTTTTTGTGTTGTGTTATAGACTCATATAAATAGATTGATCCAGTAAGGTTCAACATAAGCTCAATGGCGGGTGGTAATCAACATATCCTAATTATTTATTTAAACTATATTTGTCTCATTTATTTTATCTGATTATATAACATTATTGTCATGAGTAGTAACCACACCATGTTGTTTGTTCAACAACAGTGTTACGTAGACTGAATTTGATATCTGAAATCAATGATGAAAAGGAAACATGGAAAATTGTTGTGTGGGTTATAAACTTGTGGACTATTCCCAGATCAAGTAGGCATACTGTTGAGCTTATATTAATGGACAAGGAGGTATGGTTATTTACAAATGAAAAAGCATTTTGTGACTATGTGCTGCTGTTAGTTTATGATGTCACACAAGTTATTAAACTATGACTTGAAATGTTCCTTTATCAGGGTAGTAAAATACTGGCTCAAATGAAAAATGTTGATATGGGAATGGTGAAGGACACCTTCTAGATTGGGCAAATTTTCGTTATCCAAAACTTTGAAGTCGAAAAGAATAGTGGTCACTACAAGGAAACGAACCATGCGTTCAAAATTAACCTGCTTAAAGCGACTAAAATTACACGACATGACCTACCTGAAATGCCTCTTGCCAAGTACTTATTCACAATGTTTGGTTCATTCTAGATGGCTTTGCCACACAGACTATTTAATAGGTATAGAGGGTTGTAAGTGTTTAATAATCTTCTTTCCTGTATTTTTGTTTGTGAAAGTACTTAATTATGCTGTATGGTTGAAGATGTTATTGGTGAGTTAATCGAAATTGGTCATTGGAACCTTGATGGGAAGCCAAAGAAAGTGTCTTTTACTATGAACGATGAATGGTATTTTTCACTACCTGAACCAGTTTTTTTTAGAAACCACACCTGTTTTCATATCTGATTTGTGATTCTTTTGTGTGGTTATTATGACTCAGTGGAACTGATATAAATTGTACCTTGTGGAAGGAACATGCTATCAAACTTAAGGACTGTCTTGATAAACATAAAACTGGACATGTGGTCTTGGTGATCACTATGGCAAAAATCAAAGAAGCTAGAGGTTTGTTGCCTATGACCTTATGTTGTAGTATACATAGAATAACTATGAAAAAGTTAGTGGATTAACTTTGTTGTTTGAATATAGGCCCTTATCCTATTTCAATCCAAAATTTGATGTATGGTTCTGATATATTTGTAAATAGTAACATGAAAGAAATCATGGATTTTAAGGATCGATTGATGAATTTGTAATTATCCAATGTCTCATGTTATTTACTTTTGACCACAATAATGTTGTAGTTTAAGTTATGTTTAATTTAATTCTACAGGATGGATCCAACCCAGTCAACACTGGTTTCCTATACCCGAAATGGCAACCAGATTTCAGGTTCTTCTTAAGATTCAAATGGAGATCGTTTCCTGCACAATGCAAAAGTCCAGAATTTATTTCAAATTGCCCAACTTAAAAAGGTGTATTGTTAACCTTATGATTTTCTTTATTTCGATTTTTTATGGAACTACATTCAGCATTTGTCATCAACTCTGTTAACTTTAAAACAGGAATGTATGGTTGTCACTGTGGGTACCATCCAGAAGTTGCTTATAGCGAATGGGTGAGTTTATGATGCATGTCCCAAGTGTAACAAAAATGTTGATTCTTTGGAGTTGCCTGTTATTTGTGGTGGGTGTGGTAATCAAAGTGCAGCCACTATGCCGAGGTAGGCTCGGTTAGAAATTATTTATAAACAGAACTCATTTTCTCTAACTGAATTTCTCTAATTTAATAAATTTGTACCATAGGTATCGTATTGATGTTCGTGTCACTCAACAATCTGAATCTGCCATTTTCACCTTGTGGGATCGTGAATCGTATTCATTAATTAAAGAGAGTGCAGATGAAATAAAAAAGAAAATTATTGCTGAAGTTATTGATAATCTAACTTTTATATCACAATAATATATGTCATAAATACGATAACTGATTTAGTGAACTCCTGTGTGATGTAAATAAGATTTTTGTTATCATAGGAAGGAGAATTCGATGCAAGAGATGTGCCAGAGGCTCTGGATCATATGCTAGGAAAAACATGGGCCTTTAGGTTCAAATTTGTGCCTGGTAATAAACGTCATTCTGTGTCACAACTATCGGAAGATGATATGTTAGTCAACAGTGTTATGTCACAACTTTCTACAATTCAGCTAAATGTTAGTTTATTTATGTTACAACTTTTGTATATGGATTATGAACAATATTATCAATCTTCAGTTCGTTACTTACTATATGATTTCATTGTATAATGTTGAAGGATGAAGCTGATCTATCCCAAACCGTATACACATATAGCCTCTGCAACTTATTCACTGAAGAGTCAAAGCAAACCACGGTAGAAGGATCACACTTAGGCAACCCTCGACTCTCCTGGTAAGTAGAGTGTTGCTTGTCATCAATGTGTCAATTTAGTTTTTTTTTTGAAGCATTTTGAACGATTTTGTTCCACGGTGAATGTATAACTTCACACACCAAGTTCTTTTTCTTTTCTAATCAAGTTATTGATACGTATTCATCACCGTCCCAACATTGACCATTTCCCATTCCTCGAATATCGCTATCATTTTTATAAATTACACATTACACAGAAAGATGTGTTATGTATATACTCTGTTTATTCATTTATGTGTTTGTATATACTCTATTTATAGTCGACATATCCTACTTTTTTGTTTGTGAGCATTTTCATGTTCGATCTCTATCTCTTTCTTTTCTGGGTTCTTATCCTTTTACATGTATAAACAGATACAAATTCCGCTTCTCTCCTTCTTCACTCTCATCGTTTTTGTGTTGGTTTTGATACAAGGTATATGTGTGTTCATAATATTTTCTCTGAACATTGTATTAGTTGTTGCACCAATTTTCGTTGATATTCATAGTTCTCTATTTCAATGTCACACCATACCTTGCACTTAGAACAATCCTGTATTATGAATTTTAAAGTTACTTCATATGGATAAAAGAATCATTGTCATCGAAAGACACATTAGATTAGTTTAAGACCTAATGGACTTGAAATGTGGGGATTACAAAAATTGCTGTCTTGGTTTGAAACTACACAACACTTTATGCTCAATGTTTTATAAAAGATAATCAAATTGTTTTTCTGATTTTTAATTAAAAGATACGCATGATAATTATTGAATGTTAACCTTGGATGTTTTGAATTGAAGAGATATTGAATGTTAACCTTGGATGTTCTGAAAACCAATCTCTGTACTGACTACTATTTAAAAAACTAATGTTTCAATAGCTTCTATCCTTCTACAAAATTACCATTCTCTGAATACCAATAAAGGATAGAATGATAATCCCATTCAATAGCTACACTGACTACTTTTTAAATAACTAATGTTTCATAAAGACATGTTTTGGGTATACAGTACTTAAATAAGTTTTTCTTATCAGTGTTTTTAAAAGCAGTCTATAATTTTTTAAAATAAGTTTGCCTTAAATCTTTTACTGATGAAACACAACTTTTTTTGCCTGTTCATTTTGCTATACTGTCTGCAAATATACAAATGGTGTAGGTTGATAGAAAATCACTGATCAATGGTCATGAATTTTTGCCTCATATTACAATATGTATTTAATTGTGTTGTAGAATGCTCATGGTGATTTAGAATTGGGCTCTTTAAATGACCATGTAGATACTAATAAACTTGAGCCTACAAGGGCTGAGGAAGAAGCAATTGATAAAGGGATTGCAAGTTTTCTTTCCATCTTACTCATGCATTATGTTCTCATCATTTCATGTTTTGAGGTGTTTTCTAGCTTTCCTTTTTCCACATGCATCTATTGATGGTGGACTGATAATTTTTCAGATTGATGTTACAGACCTGTCACTGAACATATGCATTTCATTGCTATTTATATATTTGTTTTATCACTTTGTTGTTTGTAACTTTTTTTAAATTACATTGATAGTCTATCAAAGTCCCTTTATCTGCCTTTTTTCTTCTCTTGCTAAACCATGGGGCTTTTAACACAATTGATAATTGTTATGTCATTCTGCAAGTCACCAGAAATGGATAATAATGAAGTTAATACCAAAGAAATGGCAGAAACAATGATGCAGATTGATAGGACATCTGACCACTGTATCAACACCGTGCATGTTACAGACGTGGTAAGCTGTTACCATCTTTTAATTTCATGTGCATATAACATTATGTAAATAATTGATTGCCTATTGGTTTTCATGATACATGTAGCCCTATGCAGAGATTGCCAGAAGATTTGCACTCAGATGGAAAGACTAGCTGGATGAAACATGGCATTTGGTTGATGCTCATGGAAATCATCATATGGTCAAGTACAACATGTGTCTGAAAAATCTTCAAATAGGGGCAAGCTGGACATCAATTAGATAGTTCTATCGTCTTGAAGGTAATTGTCAAGTAACACTAACACATTATGGAGAATCTGTGTTCTTCATTTCTATGTTTAAAATTGCCTCTGAGCCCCAAGCATTCCCAAAATGGCACTCCCTATACAAACAGAATCCTGAGTGTTATGTATTTTGTGTATGGCTGAATGAATATAAGATTTCTGCAAGTGCATTGGTAAGTTTCAGCTTAATACTAATGTTTGTATTTTTTTCATAAATGCTTACTACATATTTCCGACAACATTGTTTGGTAATTTCAGGATGTCCCTAGTGAAATGTATTACTACCTTAAGGACACAGGTTTCACAACAGTTTGTTTTGAAGAAACAACCGCATGCAAGCTTGTGTTTAAACACTGGAGAAAGAGCCCTAAAATAGGTGCTGGTTGGAAAGCTTTTGCACGCACAAACAATTTAAAAGCTGATTTCGAGTTTATTATGGAGTTTCCATACCCAAGTAGCAACATAGTTCACTGGTGGATATGTTGATTGCAACAAACAACTTTGAATACTTTAACCTTTTAAATATGCATGTTAATAGAACCTCTATGCAAAAGTTACAAGTTGTCCTAGATTGTAACCACTGTCTCTACAACTTATATGCTTTATATTGAATTGTTGAACTATGTCCTGCAGTTGTATGGATATATATATATATATATATATATATAAGTTGCTTTTATATTTTTATTTGCCTTTTTGATCAATCTTAACATGTTTAATGCGATAATGTGCACGGGAACGAATAACTAACTTGTGCGTATGCGCATGGGTCAAATACTAGTTTCTTCAACGATTCCTGAGGACCAAATTTGATTCCAAAAGTCCAATATACACTAGAAAAACTTCATTTAGTACCAAATGTTAAGCAAATGTTAAGTCAACATACTCTTGTAAACATATGAAAACACTTACAGTGTAACAAATTCTACAAAATGAATAAAACACAATACAATGAACAAAAATAAAGACCTAAACGATCAATAATCCAAATAATCTTGTTCTGTTCGTGAGGAACAGAAATGTCCAGCAATGATTACTGGTTATTTGATGTATGATCAAACTTTCTCTTTCTGAAGGTATTAATGAATATTAAATACCTTAGGGAAGAAGATCACTATGCTTGTATACGACACCAATTGTGTGAGGTGTGTGCACAGTGTGAAATGAGAAAAGAGAGTGAAAGTTGTGTGTACCTTTTCGTCCTGGAATTACTTGTATTTATAGCCACTCACCTGAGAGTCAGTTGAAGGGATGTTTGCCCACGATCCTGTCCCACGATCTTGTCCGAGATTCACGGCTAGTGGGTGCTCCCGCGTTCTTCACTTGGGACGGTTAAAGCCACGTCCGATATTCAGCAGAGTGGGTTGACTGAGCCTTATTGGGCCTTTCGTGACTTGGCCCATTCCAAATATCCATAACAAATCTCAACTAAAATGCTTCCTATTTAAAGACTAAATGCAACATATCAACTGTCAAGGTGGTGGATAGTGCCAGGCAATTAAGGTCATTGTCTTAGGCCTGTTAATTTTATTTTATTTTACTTGTTATTAACTTTTACTTGAAGTCGTTCCTATTTTTCAAATTGTAATGGACAAGTATGCTCTGATTGGAAAATTGCCCAAAAGTTAGCTACTTGTCTTAATTAACAATTAGAGGTGAAAAAACTAAATACTAAAATCAAATATTTAATTGAAAATTGATTTTGTAGCTTATTATAAGAAATTATACCGTTAATTAGGAGCATGGTTATTAATGTTAGAGATCATTTTTTTCACATTAAGGGTTAGAAATATTGATGCATAACTTATCAATTACTTTAATTAAAAATAATGTTTATTCAACACTCTCATTGTTTCTCTATCTCTTTTTCATATTTTTTAATATCTTAATTGATATAAGATTTTTAAAAAATATTTTGTTTATTTTATGTAGTGCTTCGTTATTTTATTGTTATACTTTGTAGTAATATGAAAAAAATCAAATAGAAAGTAGGAACATGATTTTTAAAACTTAAAATAAAAAATAAAAAGTTAAAAATTAATTCAATCTCAATATACAGTAATCTTGATAAATCTCTTACTATTCATAAAAATATATAAAAATGAGTTTAATTGGTAAAAAAAAAGGTCATAAAAAATAAAAAAAATAGTTTGAGAAATAATTTATATAATATCATGTTTTTTAAAAAATTGTCTAAGATGCTAAAGTTCCTAAACACGGCCCTGTCAACGGTCTAAGTCCAAACACTACAAAACAAGGCAAAGTTGCCCTGACGCAAAATAACGTTAGAGAATCCGCTCCCGTTGGTATTTTATCTTCTTATTTTATTCTCTTATAAATAATTGTAATTTTTTTATTATCTAGAATGAGTCTAAGAATGGAATCGTGATCAATACTTTTAAAAAACATAATTAGAGGCACACTTACAGGACTTGTTATACTTAGTTCGTGTATGTTTTTCATTGTAATTAATTAGTGTGGAAAACAAAATGGACAAGTTAATAGGTTGAATTAATGATGATTTTCCCAGATTCCAGGCATGTTTTTCCCCCAGTGGTAAGAGATTTGCCACTAAACAGGTGCTTATACATATACAACTATAAACTTAATGAAACTTTTTATATAACAAACGTTTCCATGGCTGATAAAAAGTCAATCTGGATGCAACATTTTCAAATGTTGTAACCTAAACTGTAGGAATTAAGTTAATACCAATTAAGTTACAAGTTCATTAGCTTATGAACGTTTTTGTTCTCCCACGAGTAGGATTAATTAATTGGTCAAGGGCGTTAATAAACTAATAAAATAGCGCTATTCAGAAAGTTACGAGTAAGCATGAGAAATGATTTAGAAAATGTAATTTGATTCACGATGAGATGTCATGCACAGCATGAATTCGGTTCCCTTGAGTTATTATAGTGGATTATAATTAAAAATGAGAGATAAAAAATTGATTTTAATCGTTAAATTATAATTAAAAAGAATTGAAGTTTTAAAATCACTAACACACTTGTTTTATTTAGTTAATTTTATAGAAAAAATATTTTATATGTGTCATTAAACAAAAGTTATTTTTTTTAATTATATCAAATTATAAATTATAAATATTTAATATATAAATCTTTTTAATTTTATTTTATTTCACTTTATATATATATATATTATTTTGAATAGTTTAAATAATATTATTTTAATTTTTCGAATTTACAAATAATTTTCATAAATGAATATATAATTATCTACAAAATATTATTTTGTAAATTAATTTTACTCTAATTATACAAATCAATATAATTGCATAAATTAATATGTAAATTATACAAATTACAAAAATTACTTTAATATGTACATTATTTTTATTCTAATTATATAAATTAATAAAACTTTAATATTTTAATTTTTTTTAGAAAACTTACATGTTGATATTTTGGTTTTAACTATAAAAACTATTTAGTAAATAAGTTCTTTTAATATCAATTATATAAATTAATATGTAAATTATTATATAAATTATTTTATGTAATTTATAAAATTCATGTAAATTTGTTTTTATATATAAATAATAGAAATTTTTATTTTAATTATAAAAAGTAATAAATTTTTAATTTTTAAGATTATTTAAATTTCTTAATTTTTATAAATTACATAAAATAATTGTTTCTTATAAATAATCTATATATTAGTTTATGTAATTTTTTAAAAATTATAACAGAATAATTTTTTATATATATGATAATGGATTGATTTATATTATAATAAAATTTTACAATAAAAATAA
>PYAF01004633.1:527893-542017 GCA_007407185.1 Glycine tomentella
AAAAAATTTAATAGAAATTCATAACAAAATTTAATCATTTATCAAGGAACTTAAACATATTTAGAATAAAAAATTGATTTTTTTCCTTTTTTAATGATTTAACTGTTGAAAATAATTTTTAGCTTATGTTTGTAACCTATTTCAACTAACTTATTACTTATATGCTGCTAACTTTTTTTTTTATCCTCATCAATTTGTTTGAAATCAATTTTTACCTTTTTCTTTTTCTTTCCATTTTAATTAGTTGAGGAGAATTTGGTAAAATAATCAAATTTGACCGTTCTTTAATTTTGTAAATTTTAAAAATGTTGCTTAATTTTTAAGATTATAAGCTATTTAATAAATTTAAATATATAAAAATATATAAGCTAATTTATTAATTTATATATATATATATATATATATATATATATATATATATAAGCTAGTTTATTAATTAATCTCACCAAAACACTTTCATGTATTCACAGTTTGTTTATACATTCCAGATCCATTATTTTTGGTAACATATTCACGTCCAAATTGTGAAACAGTACATAAGTGACAATTCTAAGCTATTCTAAGCTTTGGAATTAGTAATTCATGCCCAACCAAACATGCTATTAGTCATGTCGTGAAACACAAGAATAGATGTGGAAATATTTATTAATTAAGGAATACTTCAAATGTAACACTATTTTCCAAGGAAACATGAGAGGAATACAACACCTAGAAAGCATTTCCCAACCATTCTGTAGATACAGAAGGGCAAAAACAAAACTATATTTTATGCCCTCTCAAATACACAAATGCAAATATTAAACTATATCAATTTCTTAATCATTTCTTAGCCACACAGACATACACAAATGCAAAATCAAAAGTTATATATAGTATTAAGATTCTACAACTTCTCGTTTTGATTGTCTTGCTCTCTCTTTCTCTTTAACTTCCATTCACTTTCTTACAATCTGTTCTGATTTCTCCTTGAGTTCCAGTCAAAGGGCTGATGTTACCCATGGCGATCATCGATTGAGCAAATGCTTCGAAGAAGGCCGATTGGTTGTTGGCAAAGTTGTTAACAATGGAGATTGTGGTAGAGCCATTCGTAGAGAAGAGTTCTTGATCTGTTTGAAGAAGACCTTGGTTGATGAGAAGATTGGTGAAGTAGTTGTTGTCAAAAGTGTCAGGGGTTGTGGGATCAAGATTGTTCAATGTAGACCCATTTCCGTTTTGGGGACAACTTTGCTGTAGAATGGCCAAATAGGTTGAGTTCAGGGTTGGATCAGGACTTCCTGTGCCGCTGAAGTTGAACAACCGTTGGGAGAAAAATTGACATTGGGAACGACCAAAAGTGTGTGCACCTAATGAAAAAGTGAAATTTGAGTCAACCATTCTGTAAAATTTGTGCATGGAAAGTATAAATTTTACATGCTGGTTTATTAATTTGACTAATCTTTATGTGATAAGTCATAATATTTTTTAGTCTTTTAAATTAAGAATGTTTATGTTTTTGTCCTCTAAATAAAGTTTTGTATCTTTAGTCTATTAAATTCAAAAAATATTCTTTATAGTCATTTTATCAGAAATTGAAAGACTAAAAAATTATAAATTTTTATTTGAATGAGACTAGAAAGATTTTTTTTTTTGAATTTGAAAGACTAAAGAAATATAAACTTTTATTTGAAAAACTGAATAAACAAACCCTTAATTTGAAGAACAAAAATATAGTTAATCTTATTTTTTAATTTATAAAAAGACTTGACTGCATATCATATGAAGATTAATAAAGATCACATAATAGTAGACCATATAATATTTTTTAAATAAAGATATATTCTTGTTCAGTAAAAAAGAAGAAGATGTATTGCAGTTACCAGATAATGCAACAAGATCGGTTGTGTCTAGGCCAACCGCAGAGAATTTGGATGAGACATTGGCTAGGCTCTCAAATGGAGAAGGAAGGGAGCTATTGGCACCAGCTTGGTTTGCAATTAGACTATCTCTTCTTCCGAGTAGTACGTTCCATGAAGGACCACCTGACTGCAAATTTCTATACTTATTAAAGATCTCTTATAGACGATAAATTTAAATAAATAAATAAATTAAATAAATATTTTGAAAAAAGGAGTTGTTTTAAAAATATTTCAAAATTTGGGACTGTTAAACACGTTTAATTTGAGCGTGTTCCAATCCGTCTCTAATTCGGTCGCTACCACTTTTTTAGAATATTGAGGTTCTTCAAAAATCCGTCGCTAATTCGGTTTCCATTTCAGTCGTTAACACTTTTTAAAATATTGAGACTTTTTTAAAATCCATCGCTAATTCGGTCTCTAATTCGGCCTCTAGCACTTTTTTAAAGAATATTGTGATTTTTTTTAAATGTGTTGCAACCACAATATTGTGATTTTTTTTTTTATTTTTGCAAAACTGAAATCGTTTAAAAATTTACGGTATAATTTTTGTAAATAGATATAGCAAAAAAAATTACTTAATTTGAGCCAATTTTTTATTAACTTTGTTGTTTTTATAACTGAATTCCATAAAAATGGTATCTATTTAATTTTACAAAGTATTAATTTTCATGAAAAATAACTTGTGTCTAGATACACTTTTGAGTTTTTGATTTTGGTTCATTTTTTTTAAGATTTGAGTCAAAATTCAATTTAATCTGTTCAAATTTATTACTGTATATAATTAAATATGCATATAATTTTTAATTCACCCATGATTTTTTAAGTTGATATTTTAATTCTTACATGTTAATGTCTGCAAAAAAAGTAGCCCAAATTAGGTGTACAATATGTCCTTTAAACGGTCATGGCCCAAATTAGGCGTACGATATGTCCTTCAAACGGTCATAACTTTTGATAGAAATATCCGATCGAGACGTACTTTATGTCAAAACGCTCGAGGTTAAGATAAGTAATTAAAAATAGAAAATAACATTAAATTAACTAATTAAATAATTAAAAAAGTAGACTGTTTGAAAATTTTTGGTTGATTGAATCCTAAATCATAATTTTGAGACACTTAGAGGCATTGCCTAGGCCTTCCCCTCTGAATTTTGAGTATTTTGACATATCGTACGCATCAATCCGACATTCCTATCAAAAGTTATGACTGTTCGAAGTTCGTTTGACACTGCGCATGCATGACACGTGTTACAACCCACAACCAGGTGAAACACGTCCAAATTGGACGTGTTTGACAGTCCTAAATTTTAAAATATTTTTAAAACAACCCCTTTTTTCAAATTATTTATTTAATTTATATTATTTATTTAAATTTACCTTTATAGACACCTTAAGTGTATGAGTAAAAACAAGAGAGACTACACAAAAGAAAAGTGATAAAGTCATAAATGATACTCCTTTATAAGGAATGTCTGTCTGAGTAAATATAATATATTATATTTTTTTTATTTCATAATAATTGTCATATAAAAAGAAATAAAATTGTCTAAAAATTATCATTTTAATTTTTTAACATAATATTAATTATTTTTTCCACTATATCCCTTGTTAATAATGAGTTAACAAAATTAAAAATGAGTTAATAATAATAATATTAATTTTATAAAATTATTATTATTTTTTTTAATCTATTTTTTTTCTTGGTCCGTTTAAAATAATCACAATTATAATAGAAAAGAGAGTATGTATTAGGAAAGAAAAATCAAGTAATAGCAAGGTAGTTACCAAGGACACAGAAGATTCTGCTGCAAGTGCAAGAATATCAGCACAAGATACTACTCCAGGGCAAGAGCTTTCGAGGGAGCTCTTGATGTTATCAACAATATCAAAGCCCCGAACGGAATTGAAGTTAGGAACTGCATTTTTCTCACTTTGTGTGATGTTACCACCCTGGTCTAACAATATGGACGCATCACACCCCTAAAACAGAAACAAGAACATTTATATTAATTATTAGTCCTCTAATACAAAAAAAAGTTAGGAAAAATATATATACGCCAAAAATAAATTATTGGTCCTCTAATATATATAAATTATCAAGCTTAATTATTGTTGAGAATAAAATAAATGGAGGTTTACATTGACAAAACAATCATGAAAATGGAGGCGAATGAGGCTTGCACCAATTCGGGAATCAGATTGCAGAGCCTGCTGAACAGCATTGCTCACGATAGAAGACACGTTGGGGCATGTGCTGGAATAGAAGGTAGCATTCAATTGAGCTTCTGAAGGGAATAGAAAGGTTAGCACTAAGAAAATGGTGGCCGGAGGAAGGGAATAAGTATTAGTAGAAAGCATGGTAGATTATTTTGATGTATCTTCTTTCTTGGTTGGCTGGGTTTTGTGATTGATATCTAGGTGATATATATGTGTATATATATAGAAAAGAAAGCGCGTCTCGCATTATATTTAATTATTTTACTTTATATATGATTTTCTTTAAGATGAAGTTGTCGTTGGTTATTATTTAGAAGTGTCAACTACACTTAATTACGTTAACATAATATCAAGTTTACAATATATATGTTGTGGGGTACACTAGGGAAACCGAGAGCAAAATTAAAACCACAATGATTGACACTTAAAGTAACATCTGACACGAGTCATATACATGAATCAAAATGTTAGGTACCTACAAATCTGTATATTGCATGCCATCAGACAAGCAAAAGTTGATTTTTGTTTTTAAATCAATAAACAAGAAGTTTGCTTATAAGTTGATTAATTTCACCACTTGTTTATTAATAGTTACAAAAATAATCCTCTAAGTAATAGCTTTTTTAGTACTATTATCGTTTTTGAATCAATTATCATTTTCAATTTCAGAATATAATTTTTAACATCTTTTGTTTGATTTAAGATATAGGAAAAAATATTCTTTTAGTTTTAAGCTTTTAGAAGTTGTCATGTCTCTTTTAATACATTCATCCACTTTTCGTCTTTAGTTTTCACTAGAAGTAGCAAATGGGTAAGATTGATTGATCTTACTTGAATTCACTTCGATGAAATGTAGGGATAGTGTTTAAAATTTTGAGATAAATTAGATATGTGATTTTATATATTGACCAGTCATGCACAATTTGGACTTAGCCTACAAAAGCCATGCAAATTCGACATTCATTGGGTTGAGCCTTATATTAGAAGCCTAAATTAAATTTATGCGTTTGACTCAACGTGTTACAACATATCACCTACATTGAGTAATGATTGATGAGACTCAAACTTGATTGACGAAATGTTTAGCTTGAACTTTATATTTTGAGTTTGAATTAAATATAGGTCTTTTGTTTTTTCTTGATTCTAGCTTAATTAGCCTACAATTTTTTTTTGAAAAATCATTATTTTATTGGCTTGGGCCACATTTTAGAAGCCTAAATTAAATATGGAATTTTTGCCCTAATTTTTCATAACCTACAACCCACATCAAACCTCAACTTGGCCGGAACTCCGTTGAAATGCTAGGCTTGAATTTTAAATTTTGAGTACAAACTATGTAGGCCTTTTTTCCTTAATTCAATCATGACTTGATTTAGGTTTACCCCGTAAAAGACAATACAAAATGAGCTTGGGTCTCATTTTAAAGCATAATTGAATATGGTCTTTTTGGGTTGCTATAGGCTGTGACCAACATCAAACTTGCCACCAACCCAAATCCTTGTAATAAAATAATATAGGGTTTTAGTTTTAAATTGAGTATGAATTCAATCATAGCCATGTTAACCTAATCTAATCATGGCTTAGTCTTCAAGAAACTCGTATAATACCTCAAGTTTTTATCGACTCTGCAACACTGACTTGACCAGAAGCTTCCTAATAAATTACAAGACTTATGCTTTAAATTTTGAGCATCCATTAATTATGGAAATTTACATTCATAACAAGTGCCACGTGTTAAGTGCCTCACTTGAACTTTTTAAGAAAGAAAATATAAGATTGATAAATTTTCTTCTTCTTCAGTAAATTGATAACAAGTTTTGAAATAAATTTAAAATTAAACACTAACTAACTCCAATCATGTTTGATAAATATAATTTTTTTTTTATGAGAAATACTAATTGTTACGAAACGAATTACACGAAACATGCATTCCAATTATTTTTGGCATGATTTCCGTCAAACTTTTCCTTTTTTTAATTCTTTAATATCATTCAAACAATTGTATGCAGCCAACTATTTTGTTACGAAATTCGCACGGTAGTATTTTGTACTATATAGCAATGCTCTTTTTTTATACATAAAAAGTCAAACTTTATTTTGTTCTATACTTTCCATTGATATAATAGTTTGAATACATCTGGAAATTTTATGGAAATAATTATTTATAAGATTCTCAATGGAAGATCGAGCTAAAGTATGTTCTGCAAAATCAGCCCGACGACAAGCAAACTAAATACTAAACTAGGGATGAGAAATTCAGTAATTAAGCCTTACAATTTAAAATCCATATGAATCAATCTGATGCTGCCATTCGTGACAATAAAAGTGTAGTTAACCGTGTAATATAAATTTTCACGCTAGCTAGTCAATTACAAACTTATATTTTAAGTTAAGAAAGTATTTTATTGATAATTTATAGTATCTAGACTCACACAAGGTGCGTTAAAGACTGGATCCAAGACAGCATACAAAAAATATTTTCTATACAAAAAAAAAAAAAAAAGACTTACACAAGGTACGTTAAAAGACTGGACCCAAGACAGCATATTGCATGTAGCCTCCTATAACCCAAACAAAAGCTTTATTACTCCTACAAATTGTTTGCATACATCAGAAAAATAGCTTCAATGTGAATTGGACCCTAATCAATCCTTCCTGCCACCACGTCCTTTTTGCCTTTGTGCCCAGCAAAATACGAAATAAACGCACATTGCCACTTTAGATATCAAAAAAGCTTGTATCATTGTGTTTGTATACGTATTGCATAATGAACCAATTGATATATTAACACCACAGGTAAATTAAAAATCGCACAAAATTAGTGAGTGTGTGTGCAGTGTACTGCTTTCCACTTGTTGACCGCTAAACCAAAATTACCAAGAATTCTCCTTAATTTGAGGTTAAGCCACGCCGCACGAAGGAATTCAATTTCCAAGTATTATGCCTAAATGCTTAAATTTTATATATGTAATTTTTATTTTTAAAAGAATATAAGTTTGTAAGAAATGAACTGATAACCTATAAATATTTAAGTTTGATTTTCGTTATCAAATGTAAAAATTAAATTTTGTTAGTATATAATCTATAACTACCTCTATAAATATTTATTGAGTCTTGAGACTTGATTTGATCCTACTGAGCCTTTGGAACCAAATTCACCTAAACTTTTCTCAATCAAAAAAAGTGAGAGTAAAAATATCGACAATAAAAAAAAAACTCATTGATACAAGTAATAATAATTTATGTTTTTTAATCAAATAGTTTAAGATTCAAATCCTAAAATATTGAGCATAAAATAAATTATATTAAAAAAATATCTACATTTTATATGCTTAGAGTCCCTAACAAAAATTAAATAAAGCTTCTAACGGTGAATTGGTGTGAATACTATATGGTCGAAAAAGAAATCAGCAATCATTTGTTCGCCGATACGACATTTTCTTTGTTTGGCCAATTCTATTATATATCTTATTGGCCCCTTTTTTAGTATATATTAAGCTGTCCAACAAATAATAGTATTCATCATTCAGCATAACAGTTTAGAAAACGTCGTGTTCTTTTGCTGAACACAATTTCTCTATTGAGACAAGAAAGATTCTTTGGACCTAGATAAAGTAACAAAATTACAAAAGAGCCAAGTCCTTGTTGCATTTTTTTTTTTTATTTCTTTCCTTACAGATATATTACACAAAAGTCTTAGTAAAAGGACAAGATTTTAAAATATGCCACTTACCGTCACTAACTTATATAATCGTTACAGCTTGCAAGAAAATTCAGCTCTCCGCAATCAAGGGAGAGCAAAGAATTTACTTACCGGGTCATCTTTCATTAGAGGTGGACATAGATTAGATTTTTCAATTAAATAATTTGGATTTAAAATCTGTATCAATTAATTGGATAAAATAACTTTGGTTTTTTTTGAAACTGGTTTAAAATAGTTTTTAAATCTGCTTTTAGTTAGGCGTTGTAGAGGCAGTTACTTGGCTGCAGGAATAATAAATTGAGAAAGTTTTCATCGATATTGTCTGTCAGCGTCTAGTGTTAGCAATTCAGAAAGGAGGGAAGGACCGGTCGGAATTTTGAAGCTTGGTTCATCAAATAAAGCTTCGCTTAGATTTATCGCCAAATTATGCTATTAGCTTTGTTAGGAGAAAAACAAACTTTAATTTGTGGCTCATTGATAATCCATTTTTTGACTGAGTTTGAATCCAGATTTTGTCCCAATTTATCCTGTTTTTCACTGAATGTTGTCAAAGCTCACGTTTTTTATGTTAGTTTATGCTAGACAGGAGTTCAAAGTCAATTGATGCAAAAAAAGGACAAAAAGTGAACTATGATGAAGAGCACAAACGTGCTCATTGGAAGCACGATCATGCTGATTTCAGTACACCCATGCTCTAATTTTTGAGAATTGGAAAATAACATTAGATTTTCCAAGAACGGACCAAAACACCCACAGGATGATCATTCTCCCAATTTCATAAAAGGATCTTTAGCATTACTATTTTTCAAGAATGGTCGTGCTCCTATTCAGCACAACCGTGCTCCCTTCCACGTCAGATATTTTTTGTGTTCTAATCATAAATAGGAAAGGAAAAGGAGAGAGGATATCTTTTAAGCATTTTCGAATAGTAGAGGGTTCTTGAGCTTAGGAGTGCGCAAGCGACAACTAGGTCATAATCTAGAACGATTATTTATCTCTTGCGTTCTTAATTAATGCTATTTCATACATTGTTTGACTGTATTATGACCATGATTGATTAAATCCTTAGGGTTCAAATTATGATGTAATTGTACCCATGTTCTATGATTTTATATTTTAATTGAGTTATCTAATGTTATTCAGTTAATTGTATCATTTTATTATCTTAAATTTCATATTAGAATTGATCATTCTAATTCATAATTGATTACATGCTAGTGACCATCTTCTTGTAATCAATTGATCTATAGAACAATAAGATTCATAAAACTTGCATGATTGAACTGGTGGCTTGAATTCACTTCTTACAATCTCTTTGTTATTTATTCTTAATCTTAAGTTAAATTTCAAATGACCAATTGAGGTTTAATTTAGGAGGAAGAGTATTTTTAGACCTTCACCATAGAGTTGACAATTAATTAAAGAGGCAATTGGCAATTATTTGTTAATTTAGGGCTCTAAGTTATAATTATGATTATGGAAAATGAGTACATGCAAATTTGTAATCCACGCTTATCTTTATTCACACATTTCTTTCTCAAAAACTATCTGCTTAGTTTAATTTATTCTTTTTGGTACAATTGGTGAAACAATCTCAAAGACAACATAAAAATCCCAAAATTATTTAGTTTGTGAAAATTGAGTTATTTAGGAACACAATTGGTCTTTAGGTACGGTATTCGGACTTTCAAGTCCACAATGCTATTGCGTTACACTTGCCCTTTAGTAAACATATTTTACATATCACTCATAGCCTAGCTAGGGCCTCCAGTTTATATGTTGGTCCCTAAGTTATTTATGATACCCACATTGTATTTATTTTCAAATTCTGTTGGAAATGAAATACATTTTGATCTAAAAAAAATTAGTTTATAGCTCAAAACTATGTGTTAAATCTTCTTTTAAACTATAAACAAGTTTTTGAACTACTTCGTTTGTGATTGTTTTTGGCCAACATTGATTTGGATTATTTTTTATCGTTGTCGGAGCAATTTTTTGCCACCCATGATAAGGGTTGTTTTCGATCGATCTTGACTAATCTATTTTCAATCAACGACGATCGAGGAATTTTGTGGCCGATATCGGCATGCATAATTTTTGGTTGACCTCAACTAGGGTTATTTTTGGTCAATGTCATCCTGGATAGTTTTTGGCTGACTTCAGTTAATATAGTTTTTGATTGATCTCGACTAGGATAATTTTTGCTGACGTCGGGTAGGGTCATTTTAGGATGACGTTGATCATGACAGTTTTTGGCTGACTTGATCGGGATTATTTTCGGTTGATCTCAGATAGGATTTTTTTCTATCGACATTAACCACTACACATTCTATCCAAATTTTTATAGACTGTCATGCATTTCTACCCTAATTTTTCACTCCTTAATTATCAAGAATTTGTAAATAAATTCTTCAAACAATTGACTTCCGTCATAAAAATTAATATTTATTTAAATTCAAAGCCAATTTTATTTACTAGCTAGTGCTCGAGACACAAGAATAAGGGTATCTTTGGTCCAGTTATTTTTTTTTTAAAATTTTTTTATTTACATAAAAGCTACTTTTAAGTTTTACTAAAAATAAGAACTTTAAGAAAAGGTAAAATTTTTTCGTTAGCTTTCATTTTTTTAAGCTTAGAAACTCATTTTAAGTTAAAAGTTGTTTGATAACTTGTTTTAAAAAAACTCTAGTTTTATTTAAAACTAGCTGTCCCATTGAATGAAACATATATTCATAAAATAAAAAAAATCTTTCCTAAAATCAACTTAATTTATATAATTTTTTAACAATAATAAATAATATTAGGTCCACGAGTAATTTTAGCAATACTTTCTTTTAATAATATTAAAAAATGAAAATATTAAAGTATAAATACATAACTCTTATAAAAACATTAAAATTGAATAAAATAGATGATAAAAATAATAATTTTCTATGGTTGAGTTTACACTAAATTTTTCCTTTTTCTTTTCCAAAATAAATACTTTTTTAAACAAAAATCAATATAACAAACATTATTGTAACACATTGAAAATTATTTAACTAAATAAAAATAAGTAAATTAATTTTAAATAAATTCCAATTTATTTTTCCAAGCTTTACTTGTTGGTCTCATTAGACATGTGCATTGAGGTGAGATCGAAGAACTTGTCTCACAAACAATTTCCAAAAGACAAATGAAAGGAGAAAAATAAAGAGAACACATATTAGTATTCAAAAGTTTTATTCTGTGGCAAAAGTTGATAAGTAATTTTAGTTTTTAAATTAATTATAATCAATTTAATATAAATCAAATACTAATAAATTTATTTGATTATAAATATAATCATTTATAATCTTTAAAATAACAATACCAAATTATGAAAAGGAAAGACTATTAAAACAATAACAATACACAAATATTTTGTTTAAAAAGAGAAAAATATAGTTATCTCGACAATGAAAACTATAAAAAGGAAAATGCAACATTTATCTTTAAAAAATGACATTATCTTTATAAAAAAAGGTAAAATTCAATATGTATCTAAAAAATTTCATTATCTTTACAATGGAAATTGTGAAAAGAGAATAACATATTTTTTTAAAAAATAAATGACACTTAAGTATTATTATTTCTAAAATCATATTCCACGAAATAAAAAAAATTACCCTAAAATAAAAATAGCACCTATGCTAAAATAATTAAATTTAGAAAAACTTAGGAGGGGCCACGACACCCCAACCATCAACATAGTTTCGCCCCTAAATTTGCAGCGCTTCGTTTTTGTTAGTGCCAGACCATCCCAAGCATTAACTTTCACTTAAATCAATTCTTCATTCTTTGGAATGAAAAACACAAAATCTTAAAGAAATTTTGTATTATTTGACTCCTGACCAGTGGCGGACCCATGTTCATGCAAATGTCCGCAAGTTCGGACATAAAAATTCACTTCATTTGCGGTGCAGAGACATATTGGACCACTATTGTAGCGTAGCAACTCTCTTTCTCCTCTGAGCCTGTATGCTCTCACTTCAATTCCCAAAGCGTAGCCTTAACCTACACCTTACAACCCAACATGTTGTCTTTTTCCCCATTGACATTTATGCCCTTCTACGTTGCTACGCTCTCTTTTTGTCATTCCCAAGATAACAAGACTATTATGGGCTTAGGAAAGAGTAGAAAAATCAAAGTTAATCTTAAATCTACTAGTCTGTGTGCACCAAAATCAATGGCACGAAGGGGGACATCTGGGAAATTATTAATTGTCTTTCTCGTAAGAAATTCTACACATCTACTTTAGCCAAACTTTAGTTCACAATTGTTAGAATGCTCTTTAAATTTAACTAAGAATGATGATGTATGGATGTATTAGAGTATATTCTCATATTAGTTTTGAAGGATTGATAAATTTTGGGGGGCTAAATGATTGGTCAAACTATTATCTGCATTACAAAAGTAACTACATTTTGAGCGGATTTATAACCTTGTACATAAAGTGTTGATTTAATTTTTTTTTACAAAAAGAATTTAAAGGGGAGCTGTCCTCGAACCCCCTCTACTAAGTGTGCGGAAATAAATAAATTTTCCTGGGTCCACAATTGCTCCTGACCCATGCTTCACAAACAGATAGCCCCAAGTCTCTTTGGTTTTACGTTAATAATCACAGGAGAAAGACAAAGCAAATTTCTCTCACTATAAACCTAACATCAAGTTAATCTCATTCTCAAATAAATTTCAATCAATACCATGTCAAGAATTTCGCTACATACATGCTCGCAAGTCACACCCCCATCATAACCATTAGAGTTGGCGGCTTAATAGTGAAGAGTTTAGATAATATCATTGTTTCAAATAGCCTTTTGTAACCTCAATTGCGATAGTAATATCAAGATATTTTGACTTATTGCAACACAACTGTAATCACATTAGCCTCATTTTTTCCATAATAACCTGCAATATAAAAGATTTTTTTTAATTATCACAATACAATCATAACTGCAATTTAAAACCATAAATAGTATGGATGAAGGTTCTAAGTGTGATCCTCGCTTGTCGTTATTGTACCCCGTGACAGAAATAGAGAAATTCAACCACTTTCAGGAATTGTTCCATTTATATGCTAATTTACAGCAACAAAAAGAGTAGTGTGTAGGAGATGAGAATGTAGGTTGGTGAAAAATGGGAATGGATGTTTAGGTGGAGATGACCATGGTTTCAATGGAAAACACTGCACTGGATAATTTTATGATGGAAATTTCGTTGTTATAACCTAAAAAAGACATGACAGGTGATTGGGTTTAGGTAAGTGCTCTGTTGAGTTTGTGAAGCCCAAAAAGCATTCAGATGGCCCACTACCTAAAATGGTGCGTTTTGTTTAGTAGCTGTTATATATATATACGCAGAAAGGGGATGGTACATTTTTCCAATTTTTGTCTTTTGATTTTCCTATTCTCTCTCTCAAAGCTTCAACGCTTTCTCTTCTTCCTGTTTCTCTGTTGTCAGTGACCTAGCTCTGCTAAGGTTTCCAGTGTTCTCAAGATACCTTGAGCTTTGTTCGTTAATAGTGGTGATTAATGATTGTGTAGGTCTCTGTTATTCTTCTGGTCTTGTATTGTAGGTGGAGTTTTCTTCTTCTTCTGAGTTCCTTGGAGTTCTTCAGGTGTACTCACGAAAGAGACCTAAGAAGGAGAGCTCTAAGAAGATTTGTGTGTTTTTGGCCAAACACTTTTGTAGTAGGGTTTTCTGGTTCCTTGTAAATCTTCGTTTTCTTTCTTGTAATCTTGAGACCTTGTTTGAATGTTGTTGTTGAGAAGCTGGTCGTGTAATCTCAAAGTTGTATACTCTTGTAACTCTTCTTTTTACTTAGTGCAAGTGAAATGGATCACAACTCCCTTGCTCCCTTGGATATAGATAACCAGGTTTTCCCCTAATTACTGAAACAAGTAAATTCTTTGTGTGTTTCTTTTCTTATTCTTTCGCTAATTTCATTTTAAGATTGTGCACGTAATCTCTAACAATTAGTATCTATAACCTTTGGTTGGTTTTTGCTTCCTGTCTCTTCTTTGCTTGTTTTATGATATGAACCAATATGGGGTTCATTGTTTTTACGGATCGTCCTTGAAAAGGCTTCTTGTTAAAACATAAGAAAAAGGTGCACACCAAGTGTTTGATGAAAAGAAATAAAGATAAAGACAATATGAAGAAAAGTGCAGAGCAAAAATAACGAATTTAACATGAACAAGATGTTAAAGAAAATAGAATAAAAATAAAAAGGTGGGGAAGACAAGAAATGGAAGAAGACGCCACACCTTATGAAAAGTGATAAGTCCT
>PYAF01004633.1:552892-578941 GCA_007407185.1 Glycine tomentella
TAAGAATCTTAAAATAATTTTTTTATTAGGAGACAAAAAATTATATTGTTCATAATTATTTTTATATCCTCTTATAATTTATATAATAAATATTTTATCTTTTAATTTTTAAACAATGTCCTAAGAATAATGATTAGCAAGATCCATATTTAAAAGCATAAAGAAAAATGATGAAAACTATTTTAATTAGGCTGATAATATTATAAAATTGTGTTTCCTAATTGGGTCAATCAACGGTTAATAATTGAGAAAAATGGAGATAGTAATATTAAATATTACACATTATTATTATTTTAATTAATATTCTTAAAATATCGTTTATCTTTAAAAAGCTATTTCAAATATTTTTTCTTACGTCTTTTTTTTAATATAAAAAAAGTGAAAGTAAGCAAGAACTGCGAGTAATCAATACGGGCGTATGGAATCAATAGTTTATAGTCAGGAAGATAGACATAATGATGGTTTAAATTATTAAGAGAAAAAAAGAATCAAAAGTTAAAAGAGGACTAACAAGTGAGTCAAAGGTTGAGGTATGAGATGCCTTAAATCCCATGTTAAATAGCCCTTGATAGCTCTCACCCAATCACACAGGCACAGAAGAGTGGCTAGCTCAGTGGCGGAGCCAGCCACTAACATCAGCCCATACCAATTAAATTTTAGCCCATACCAATTATCAATTTTTGAAGTGTATTAACAAAATAATTGTATATAAAAAAAGAATTACAAGTGTCTTAATAATTTAAGCCTATGCCATAGTCATTACTGGCTTGGGAATGGCTCCGCCATTGGGCTAGCTAGTGTTACAAGTTTGAGGCTAATGTTGTCATTTCATGGAGGGATTACTTTTTGAGAGGTAAATTTTCAATTCCTCAATCTCATTCTTGCTATCATAGGTTTTAAATATGCCCACCGGTTTATTATTGATGATGGAGTACAAACACGTGTTCACTTGGAAGCTCAGTTGGCCTCTTCTTTGGCTTTGGAATCCTCCAATGATTATCACTAATGCCTATTGTCTTATGTATGCTTTCTTGTAAGGTATTATTCTTCACCAATCCTCCAATGATCATTTGAATTCCTGTATCATGACTGAATCTTATGTTACTTTTATTAGGTGCAAAGGGAAAATTTTCTGGAGGTTTTGATATATTTTCTGCATTTGGTGGTATTCAAGAGCCAAAAGGTACTTTCATATTTTGGCTTCAAAACCAGTGATTTTCACATGCCTTGCTTTGACAAAGTGTATAAGTGCATAACATAATTCTATTAACGAAAATCATGGAAAGCAGGGAAAGGGAAAGAGGGAAGGCATTCGATGATTGAGTGTTAGAGCCAAGTAGTTTAAATACTCTATGTCAAAGCAACGGGACGTAGAGTGGTAGAAAAAGTATTTTCTAATATTAATATATTGTATTATTTTTCCCCAAGCATCATGACTGTGAAGTTATTTCAAAAGGAGTGCAAGCATTATAAGGCTGTTGAAGAAACATATGGAATTAACAGTGCATCAGTTCCTTGTTTGATTGCTCATGCACAAGGCTTGTGGATCCATGTTTGGTAAGGTAAGTAAAGTTTGTTACTTTTCAGTTTGCTGATTTAGCAATTGCTTATGTTAATTTGAAGATCTCTCATTGGGAATTGTTTTTTTGGATTCATTCTTTTTGTGGTATTTAATGATGGGGGAATTTTTGACTGCAGGATAGGGATAATATAAGATAAGAAAGAGTGTACTTCAAAATCAAGGTAATACCATAAAAAACTAAAATAATTATTTATTATTTTGCTTTCACCATAAAAAATAATTAAGTGTATTTCACTTTGAATTTAATTCAAACATATATTAGTATGTGTTTGGATTGAAGTTAAAATCATGGCACAACATAATAATTTAGGTCCAACTTGTGTGTGATATATAGATGATAATTGAAAGTCGTTACGTTAGTGTATTTTTTTTATTTTACTGCTAGTGTATTTTTATTTGTTTATTATTATATCTAGAAAGTGAAGCTTTTCATTAGATTTTTTTATAAATAAATAAAACTTATTATTTTTATAATACTTCTTCAATGATTCATAATCTGATATATGGTTTATTTTAGTTTATCCTGTACACGTAATTATATTAAAACAATGAAAAACAATAATATGCTTGCTTATTTATCTTTCCATATATTTAAACAAGTGTTGAATAAAAACTTATCTTGATTTGGTGAACTAAGAAAATAATATTTTTTTAATTTAAAAAATATTTTAAAGTTTGTTATAACATTAGGATTTAGGACAATTACTTTAGTAAAATAAATATATATAGGTTAGAGAAAAATAATTGAAAAACCCAAATTACAGATGATATTCTTCAACTATCATTTTGCTTTGGATTTGTTATTACCTAGTACTACAAATCAAGCCTATATCTCATTTTGGTGATTGCATAGCATAACTGTAAGAATATTTAGCATAGAATAAAAATGCCTAAGCTTTTTATTTTTTCTTATCTTATCCTTGTAATGTCTTTGACTTTGTATTGTAGATACACATATGCAAAAGTAAGTGGCATATTTTTTAGCCCTCGTGGTTGTGACTTGTGACTGATCTTGTTTTATTATTCAATGCATGTTTACTTTGTTTTATTGAAGCTGTATAATTTAAGACAGCTAATAAGTATTTGCTATAAAGGGTATATTATATTATCTTTTTTTCCTTATATATATATAATTAGATAGTGTATGTTTTGTTTTTTTTTAAAAGGATACAAAGACGGTTTTAGGCAAAACCGTCTTTGTATGTTTCGTTTTTTGTTTTTTTTTTTTTTTAAAAAAAGGATACAAAGACGGTTTTAGGAAAAACCGTCATACAAAGACGGTTTTGCCTAAAACCGTCTTTGTATGTTTCGTTTTTTGTTTTTTTATTTTTATTTTTAAAAAAAAGGATACAAAGACGGTTTTAGGAAAAATCGTCTTTGTATGTCTACATACAAAGACGATTTTGCCTAAAACCGTCTTTGTATGTTTTGTTTTTTTTTTTTTTTTACTTTTTAAAAAAGGATACAAAGACGGTTTTAGGCAAAACCATCTTCGTATGTGGACAAACAAAGACGGTTTTGCCTAAAATTGTCTTCGTATGTTTTGTTTTTGTTTTTTTTTTTTTTTTAAAAAAAGGATACAAAGACGGTTTTAGGAAGAATCGTCTTTGTATGTCCACATACAAAGACGGTTTTATCTAAAATCGTCTTTGTATGTATTGCTTTTTTTTTAATTTTTTAAAAAGGATACGAAGACGGTTTTAGGAAAAACCATCTTTGTATGTCTACATACAAAGACGGTTTTTTGAACCGTCGTCGAAAGTGTTGATTTTCAGCGACACGCGCAACAAAGACGGTTCTACAACCGTCGTCGAATGCAGTTTAGAACCGTCGTCGATTGAAGCGCCTGTAGTAGTGAAAATTACGTGTTATATGTTTTTAGTTTTTAATAATGTTATGAATTATGATATTATGTTTGTTTATTATTTTATCAATACCTATTCAACTAATGTTAGACTAGACATAAACTAATAAACTCTTAACTATCTTGACCTACTTAATGATTGGTTTAGTTCTGAAAATATTAGGTATTATACTGGTTTAATTTGATTTCTCTCCATTAAAAAATAATATTTAATTTCAAAAATGGAAATCAAAAGTTAAGGTCACGCGCAATGATGGTATCCATCAAGGTTTTTGAGAAATAGAACCAATGCTTGTTGAATATTCACTTAGGAACAAAATCTTAAATAAGATCGGTCCTTATACAAAAAATATGATCTTAAAAAAATTGTGGATCAATATGTTTGTATTTATGTGAAAAAGTGAAAAAATTTAATGGTGTGTAGTTATTTGTAGAACTCCTTTAATAAAAGTTGTAAAGTTACTAGATTAGAAAGATAAGGTTCCTAATTAAATTATTACTCAAGTGTTATATACAAGAAACATAAGATAAATCATCAAAATCAAAGGAAGAGTGTTCAAATTGAATGTTTTAGATTAATACTATATAATATATTTAAATTTTGTTTCACATTTGTCCTTAAATTTAAATGTTGTAGATGATATGGTGATATTTAATGTTGGCACTCATAATTCAATGCATGAGTGAATGTTTAATAAATATAATTGATAATAAATTAAAAATATAAAAAATATTAATCTTAAATTAACCTAAAAACTAGGAATTATTTCTTATATATAATTAGAACCAATGAAAAATACAATTTTTTTTAAATAACACCAAAGATAGTATAAAAAGTAGATATACACGTTATATATAATGATGGAATCCATTTAATTAAGAACCTGAAACTGAGTTGTTGGGTTGCAAAAGTTCTAACAAATATCTTCCGACTAAGAAGAATAAGTAGTTTTTTTCAGTGATTATACTTTGATTGATTTTTCCATTATTATTTTTTCTTGAACTGATTTAACTAGTGGAAATTAATAGTTTGAATTGGATTTTAATAGGCCTGTTAACAGGATGAACTCCAATTTCCCCCCTATTGCCCTGAGCAAGAGCATGTAGCAGTAATTTTCTAAAAAGTTCAACATTTTACCCAATTTGATATATATATTTATATCAAATTTGATAACAATTACAAGAAAAATAATAAATTTAATATATAACAATGGATCGAAAATTAAAATAATTTGAAATGACAATTCTAATAAGGCTTTACTATTTAATAAAGTTTTTAACGTGTATTATGGAGAAAAAACATAAGAATGAACACTACTACGAAATGTACATTTTACGACAGCTTATTTAAGACGGTTGCTCGAAAATCGACCTCGTAGAAGAACCGGTGGCATTTTTGTAATTATGTGAACACTAGTACATCAACGAAGTCGGTTAATATAACTACCGTCGTTGTTTATCATAATACAAATATGGTTATCCTAAAACTGTCGTTGTTTTCATTAATTCAAAGTCGGTTTCAGTAAAAACTGACTTTGATTATTTTCCATTTAAATAAAAAACAGTTTACTTTCCTTTCCCTTTTGTACAATTGCACGACCCCTGTGTCTTATACATCCAACATTGACGGCCATTTTTGTTGCAAGCCTCGTCGCGAAGAGCACTGCGATAGTGTTGAACGACCACTGTCACCATTGAAGCAAAGGTAAGATGCATTACCTGTTTCAATGTGATTGCTAAATCTTCAGCCCTTTTTACGCCTTCATTCTTTACTCATTGTTCTTCTTTGGGGTTAGAGGAAGTTGCTTCTTGGAACATCGTGTTTTCGCGGCCGCGTCCACGAAGTTGAAGACCACTTCCATCAGTTTGTGGATGATTGTTTCCGACGGCGACTACAAATTAAAGTCTACGGGGTCAGGGAGCTAGGGTTCGTCGAGTCTCAGGTAATAGCTTCAAATGTAATTTGTATGGTACCAAATTAATTAACATGACATTTTAAGGTCTAAATGTTCATGGGTCTATAAAATCTATATAGATTCCTATCGGTGGCAGTTGTGGTAGTAACCGTAGCCCATGGTTTTGCAATAACAAGCTTGGTTACGTTGAAGCCCTAGATTGTAACATAGGCACACACCTTGTTGGCCAGTGATGTTCTTCCCATACCACTGATACAAAACCTGTGGCTTCTGATCATCATGCTCTTGCGGTTCTGTTTTCAAATTTTCTGGTTCAACGAAGAAGAAACTTGGGGTTGAGGAGAAAGACCTATGGAAAGGTCCAAGTTGAGTTGATGATGAAGGAAGGATTCTTCTGTTGTAACGCCACTGCTGCTATTAGAATCTTCAGCAGCAACCATGTTGGTTCCAATCTTTGTGTTGGCATAAGCACTATTGTTCACCAACTGAAAACCGTTGTTGTTGTTGTTGTTTATCTTCTTGTTGTTGTTAGAAGATGAAACTGCGGTGGCTGCGACGGTGGTTGCTGGAGTGGCGGAGGCAGCATTGAGTGGACAATGAGTTTGATGGTCGATTCCGCGGCTATAGAGTTTTCTCTTGATGTGAGTGTTCCAATAGTTTTTTTATTTCGTTATCGGTTCTTCCAGGTAACCTTGTAGCTATCAAAGACCATCTGAGAAATCATAAAAAAAACACATTAATTTGAGAATTTCTCATTTAGAAAACATGCTAGCTAGCTAGCTAGGCTAGGTGAAAATTTCAAAGAATCACAAGACTGTATATGTTATGATACTTGGAATAAATGAATAAATATTAACAGTAAAGTAAATTAAATAATTTCGTTTTCACTAAATGGTGTGATACTTGGAGATGTAAAAGAATAATGAGAGGAGAAGGAGGATGTGTTTGTGTTCGTACTTGTTTCCAAGTAAGCAATGGAGGTTTATGATGAGTTCATCTTCTTCTTCAGCGAAGTTGCCTCTCTTGAGATCAAGTCTGAGGTAATTTATCCATCTGAGTCTGCAACTCTTGCCACATCTGAGCAAGCCTGTTACACATAACATGAGAAATTAATGGGCTTAGTCTAAAATATAATCATATTAGGAAGGTACATTTAATTTAATTTGGTTGTATTGAATAGGATAAAGAAAGAAGTTTAGAATTAGTTACCAGCAGCTTTGGGGAGGGATCTCCAACAGCCTTCACCATGAAGCTTGATGTAGTTGACGAGGCGTTCGTCTTCTTCTTTGGTCCAATATATACATACTTATTTTTTTCCAGAATGTATATGTCAATTATATCGTATGTATTTTATGATCTTTGTTATTTGATTCTTTTAATTTCACAATGTTATTGTACTGATATCATTCTCCAATAACAACCTAATCTATCTCCATCAACTTCTGCGACCAAGTTCCAAATATTTATAATTTGTATTAGGAGTTTCCATTTGTCTGTCTTTCATGTTGGCTATGTTGTTACTACCTTTGTCATTTGGCAAGAAACAATTCATCTTATTTTTGTAAGTTAGATCTACAGGTTAAACGTTAACCTACAATACTAGAACTAAAAAAATGATGTACAATATCTGAGGCTTTTTTCTGTTAAAAAAATTTATCCGGCACTTACATGAATGTGATATATATATATATATATATATATGTCTCTTATAAAAGTAGGATCATGGGATTACAACTGCAGGAAGGTGCAGTTACATCTGAATTCCAGATGATCTAAATTTGTCAGACTTATAACCTTAGTTGTATAAATTGAATTGGAGGTTGGTGGAAAAAAAGTTGGATTGGAGGTCAACTTAATTAAAAGATTAACTTAGTGGGTAAAGTTTGGGCCTTTTTTGTACCTTCATTTCTACCCCTGCCATTGAATTGAGAAGTTATTGGGCTCCTCCAACCATGTTTCATGATCAACGGCAGTTGAGAAGTATTGATATTTGTAGAAGACAAAAAAAAAATAATGACAGCATGAACTGTATTTTATTCATAACATGGTTGAAAATTGAATACAAGCATCAACTGTATTTTATTCACACAGTCCCTTTACCTTTCACTACTAGGAACTCCCCATTTCCAATTGTCACTGTTGACTTCAATGACTTCTCAAGATCTCTAAATAGCTTTTCATCAGTTGTGATGTGGTTTGTGCAGCCACTATCAAGGTTCCAACTGTCACATGTAGTTCTATAGGAGAAATAAGAGGCACCAAACAGTTGATCTGCCTCATGCTGGACTTGGTTGATGTGCCTCACCTTGCTGTTGATTTCCTTCCTCTTTGCAAAACATGTCAATGTCTCCAACTCTATGACATTTTCTGCACTTTATATGTGGCCTCTTCCAACACCTCAAGTGTGGGTGATTCTGTTTTCCATAGTGCTTAGACGAGGAATACCTGTTCCAACTATTCTCTAATGCATCACTTTGTGATCCACTTCCGCCGTCTCATTTATTCCCTTTTCAGTTCTTGCCTTTCCCTCCTACATTTTGCTGTTGTTTGACCTGCAAAGCTCGTTTTGTACTTCCTTCAAGCCTCGATAACCTTCTCTGCTCTTGTGTTTGTAGAGAACTTAGCAATTCTGCCAACTTGATGTTAGACAAATCCTTGGTATTGTCCAAAGATGCAATGGTTGCCTGAAACACCTCAGGCAAGGAGACATGAATTTTTTGTAGTACCCTAATATCACAAAAGTCATTGCCTAGAACTATTGCTTCATTCGTAATACTTATAAACTTATCAGAATACGCGTTAATTGTCTCAGCTCAAATTCTCTGATCAGATTCAGCCCCTTCATGCTTCTTATCATCTCATCTCCATGATACTCAGCCTTGAGGAAGTCCCAAATAGCTTTGCCTGATTTACAATCCATAATTCTGTTCAAAATGGCAGGTCAGCCAGTAGCATATAAACATGACTTTCCCTTTGGTTTCGTTGTTATCGTCTCCTTATGAAACTTGATCTGATTGACACTTGGATTTTCAGAAAGGGGAGCAACTTCATTATCTTCTTCCACAGCTTCCCAAAAATCACATTACCCTAGATAGGCTTGCATTGTCACTACCTAATGTTGATAATTTTGTCCATCAAACGCTGGTGGAGCCATTCATTTTTTACCACTCGATCCTGCCTTCATGTTGCCTTTATTTTCGTTGGATGCAGATGCTGACACTCCTGTCAATCAATTTCACAAGTCACTCACAGCCCCTTAACATCAACAAGGCTCTTCATACCAATGTGGATATTTGTAGAAGAGAAAAAAAAATAAATATATATATATATATATGAAACTGTATTTTATTCACAAGATGATAAAATTGAATACAAGCTAATCCCTTTTTATAACCACCCGTTGTACAGTTTAAAATTAATATGTTAGTCCACAAAATCAGCAACACACTAACTGAATAACAAAATGAGATAAACACTCTTACACGATAAAACTGACTAAGAAAACAAAAAGTAATCAACTCCTACTAAATAGGACTTCAATAGTAGCCTTGATACATCAACAAGAAGTGCTGTATTTGACAACGGTTAAAGAATCACCCCCAGACTAAAGTTGAATAAGTAGAAGGCCTATTCTGTGCAGTAGTTGTAAACGTTTTAGTGCAAACTTACAAGACATGATTAAACATTGCCACAAGTTTATTTTGACGCATTTGTTACATTACACCCAAATACATACTATTTAAAGGATGGACTGGAGTTCTATGCTAGAGGCCCAGATTCAAAGAGAGAAATTATTCGTTGTTCTTAACAGTTTGCATGGTAAACATTTTAGAGGAGCCGCAGTTGGATTCAGGTTGAGTCCTAGGTAGTCTTCATCCACAACAAAACTCATATCAAAGATGTACTACACATGAAATTATTATTTATTTTTTCTTATGAAAAAGTTTGATCTTTAACACATTTGCTCCACCATTTTTCTGATCTTTTGGTTTCGATTTCTACTTTTCAGATTTAACATTCTTCAAGTATTTCTCCTGTATTCTGCAAGCCCTTCACCAATTAATGACACACCCACATAATTGTTTATAGTGTTTTATATTTTACCAATTAACTATCGTGATATCCATTGACTTGATGGTACAATGTATGAAATGTCATCTGCATCCAATTCTGTTTTATGAACTTTCTTATCATATCCTACATCACTTAGACTTACCATTGATAACCTTCACTTATGAGTGTTTCATGGTCAACATTATTCTGTTATTTGGTTTTATATTTACATCAATTTATGAATTCCCATATAGGTACTTGAAATGTCTGCCACTACCCGCTGACAGTTGCAGTCTTTGCTTCCAACTCTATTGATATCAGATTCGTTGTGCATGGTATTTAATATTGTTCATTTACATCTTTGTCTCAATAGGCAATGAAATTTGTTGGTACAAATTTCATTAATAAAGTTATTATACTTCATTTTTTTTGCAGCAATGTGTTCACTCGGTTAGCTCCTAAAGCGTTATTGTGGTAGCAAAACAGACTCCTTGTATACTATTGCAACTACATCAGCCCAAAGTATCAATCATATACTCCATATTTTGAGGTATGTTTTATCAATGTTAATGTTATGTTCTGCTTTGTTAGGACCCGACCATCAACAAATACCCATTGTCACTCATCATTTTAGCAAATGGAATGTCAACTATGCTATATAATAGTTTCATGCTAATTTAACAATGCAAGTTAATATGCTCGTAACATCAGACTTATGTATTTATTTTGTTTGTAGGTACATGTAAGTCAAAATTGGCACAAGGGATGTTAGTCAACGTCGACGCCAACATAATTTTTTATTGTCTATAAAAGTTATGGATTCCTTTAAATTGCCATCAAGGAGGTTGCTATTGTTGTTTGTTCCCACGGGACAAGGTTCGTGTTTCTTTCCTACACATTTTTCCATATCACACTTACTTGTAACATGTGTTATACCTTGTTTTAAAGTTATCTCAATTTTTAGTGAACCTTAGTGTCCGGTTCAAGATTTAGTACAATGATTAATATGGATAGTTTGTATTAATCGTTGTATTGGACCTTGAATTGTCCGTTTGGACAATTTGGAAAGATTTTATTTTTTGCCTAATTCATGTGTTGAAGTGAACGATGGTTTGTTTATTTTGATGAAATTTTGGTTAAATGCATCTTGCTTTTATCTCTGGGTGCACACATGAGATGTAGTGACTTAATGTCACTAGTTTCTGTTGGTGTACTTGGAGATGGAGGCGAAATGCTGCCAAAATTTTGTCAAACTGGACAACCCATAGTTCACCTCGACATATAAAATAGGTTCAAAAATTAAATCTTCCTGAATGGGATAGGGCCACACCTTCAATGAAGTAGGTGCAATGTTTTCGCATGATGGATAACCTTGTTAATATACCAGCCGAGTAAACATGGATCGCAGTTGGATGAAAAAACCACATATCACTGAAGACTATGAGCATGGGGTTGAATACTTCTTGCAATTTGCTGAACTTAATGCACCATCATTGGGGGGTAAATTCTTCTGCCCTTGTGTTAAGTGTGCAAATGGAAGAAGACATTCATTGAATGAGATTAGGTCACATCTTATATGTGACGGCATAATCCAAAGCTATACTAAATGGATTTGGCATGGAGAACTGTCAGACGTGCCATCAATGTCTCCATCTGTATCTCATGATGACGTATTTGGGTGTCGGTTGGAAGAAATAATACGTGATATTGGCCAAGAGGGTTTTCGTCAAGCACATGCACCTTACTATGACCAATTAGAAAGCGATTCAAATACGCCATTGTATTCAGGGTGCACAACATTTACAAGGATGTCAGCTGTGTTAGGTTTGGTGAACTTGAAGGCAAGATTTGGGTGGAGTGACAAAAGCTTCACTGCATTGCTACAATTGTTGAAAAACATGCTTTCTGAAGACAACGTTCTCCCGAAAAATCACTATGACGCAAAGAAGATATTATGTCCAGTGGGTTTGGAGTACCAGAAAATACATGCCTGCCCGAACGATTGTATGTTGTACCGGGGTGAGTTTGCGACAATTGCTCCACGTGTGGGGTTTCCCGGTACAAAGTGAAGGAAGACGATATTGGTAATGATGCAACACCAACGAACCGGTGCCCAGTAAAAGTTTGTTGGTATTTTCCGATTATTCCAAGATTTAAGCGATTATTTGTTAATGAAAATGATGCCAAACATTTTAGTTGGCATGCAGAACGAAGACTAGTTGATGGGTTCCTGCGGCATCCTGCTGATTCTCCCCAATGGAAGACGATTGATTGTTTATACCCAGAATTTGGGTCAGACCCAAGAAACTTAAGGCTTGCTCTTGCTTCAGATGGTATGAATCCTTTTGGTAGCTTAAGTACGAACCACAGTTCATGGCCAGTGTTGTTGATGATTTACAACCTCCCTCCTTGGCTATGCATGAAGCGGAAATACATTTTGCTAGCTACGATGATATCTGGTCCAAGACAACCAGGCAATGATATTGATGTCTATCTGAGTCCGTTGATTGAAGACTTGCGGAAATTGTGGGTTGAGGGCGTTAAAGTGTTCGATGCAAATGCCAAACAAAGTTTCTTGCTGCGTGGAATGGTTTTTTGCACCATTAACGACTTTCCCGCATATGGGAATTTGAGTGGTTATAGTGTCAAGGGCCATCATGCTTGTCCTATCTGCGAGAAACAAACAAGCTACCTGCAACTAAAATATAGCAAGAAAACAGTTTATACTAGACATCAGAGATTTCTCAAACCTTATTACCCATATAGGCGATTGAAAAAAGCTTTTAATGGACGACAGGAGACTGAAATTGCACCTACACCGTTAACTGGGAAGCAAGTTTATGACCAGCTGAAGGACATTAGCACTATTTTTGGGAAGACACAAAAGAAGGAATCTACAGAAAAGAATACCTGGAAAAAAAGGTCAATTTTCTTTGATCTTCCGTACTGGTCCGATCTAGAAGTGAGACATTGCATTGATGTCATGCATGTTGAGAAAAATGTATGTGACAGCTTAATTGGAACCTTACTGAACATAAAAGGAAAAACTAATGATGGTTTGAAAAGTTGACAAGACTTGGTTGAATTAGGTATACGTCAACAATTGCATCCCATATCAGAGGGTCGTCGAGTTTATTTGCCACAAGCATGTCACACCAAGTCAACAAAGGAGAAAAAAAGTTTTTGTCATTGTTTGCGAACTTTGAAAGTCCCACAAGGATACTCTTCAAATATCAAGAGCCTTGTGTCCATGAAGGAGCTGAAATTGGTAGGCTTGAAATCTCACGATAGCCACATTTTAATGCAACAATTGTTGGTCGTAGCCATTCGAGGTACCTTGCCTGACAAAGTAAGGGTTTCCATTACTCGTCTATGTTTTCTATTTAATGCAATTTGTAGCAAAGTTATTGACCCTACACAGCTGGATGACATGGAAAATGAGGCTGCCATTGTGCTTAGTCAATTGGAAATGTTTTTTTCGCCTTCGTTTTTTGACATAATGGTGCATTTAATTGTTCATCTTGTTAGGGAGATAAGGTTATGTGGTCTGGTTTTTTTACGGTGGATGTATCCTGTTGAGCGGTACATGAAGGTCTTCAAAGGTTACACAAAAAATCATTATCGACCAGAAGCTTCAATTGTTGAACGGTATGTTGCGGAAGAATGTATTGAGTTTTGTTCTGAGTACGTGGATGCACTTAAACCTGTTGGGATTCCGCAGACGCGTCATGACTTATCCGGGGGAGGCTACGGTACACGAGGCTTCAATGTCGTCACCATGACCCGACAACAGGTTGAACAAGCACATTTGTATATTCTGAATAACACACAAGAGGTTTTGCCTTACATTGATATGCACAAACAACACATCACAGATCTGCACCCAAAGTTGAACATCATGAAGGCATTGCAAGAGCATAACAAGACTTTCATTAAGTGGTTCAGAGAGAAAATCCTTGCAGATGCAAATGCTTCAAGAAAGTTAACTTTACTTGCGTTGGGCCCAAACCTTAATGTCCCTACTTGGAAGGGATATGATATCAACAACTACTCCTTTTACACAAAAGCACAGGATGATAAAAGTTCTGTACAGAACAGCGGTGTTAGTGTTGAGGCTTTTTCGGAACACTTCTTTAGTGCATCAGATAAAAAGTCGATTCGAACTTCGATGCCTTACTTTGGTGTCATTGAAGAAATATGGGAAGTAGATTATAATGAATTCAGAGTGTCGGTCTTTAAGTGTAACTGGGTTAACGGAAACACTAGCGTTCATGTAGACCAATTGGGTTTTACGTTAGTTGAATTTGATAAACTGGGTTACAAGGACGAGCCTTTCACCATGGCTGAACAAGCTAGACAAGTCTTTTATGTGCAGGATCCTTCAAATTCACGGTTGTCTGTTGTCATTCAAGGAAGAACGACTGGCATAGTCGATGACAGTCAACAACCTCCATAAGACAAACATGAGGTACCGTCATTGTTTAGGCAAATATCTGCCATTGGTGACGAACATATGGTGGATGATGAGCATGCCACTCGTACGGATCATGCAGAAGGCTTGTGGGAAAACAACAAATCTTAATTAATGAATGTCAAAGAATTTTTATTCTTTATGAAATCACATTTTGACCTTCCATTAAGGGTAATACTGAATTGTTCATTTTGCATTATATTTAGCTTTCTTGTAAAATGTCAACTTCATTGATTTTATTTTGTTTTTTCAGAAAGTAATGGCAACACCACCATGGTCCCCTCCTCCTTCCGGTGAGCATTCTGAGTGTCCTTCGAGAAAGAGCAGGCAATCAACGCGGCTAAGAAGCTTGACATCACGAAACTTGGAGCAGCGTAGACCAACCGTTCAAGTAAATCCTCAAACAGGGAGAGGATCTGGGCCCCACAGACACAAGTTCCACAGCTACCTAGGAGTTGTAGCACGAGAAAAAATCCCTATAATCCACCATAATTGGAAAGATGTGCTGGCAAATCTTAAGCAACTAATATGGGAAGACATTTTGGTATTTAACAAAAAAATTGTTTGTTTCGTATTTGGCTGAGTAAAATAGCTGGGCTACAAAAGTCTTTATCTTAATGTGAGTTGTTGTTGTTGCAGGGAAAATTTGACATTCCGGAACCACTTCATGTGAGGAAGAAGGTGATGTCATCTGTGGCCACCAGATGGAGGCAATTCAAGTCTTCCCTTACATGTAAATACATACATGGTGCTAAACAGGGTGAAGATAAAGACCTTCCTTGTATTAAGTATGGGCTGGATCAAGAAACTTGGGAGGCATTTGCAGCAAGCAGGGGAAATCCTAATTGGTAGGTTTACACAACTGCTTACTAAAAGTGATCAAAGTATTTATCAATTAGTAGTCATTTTCATTCACTTAAATGTTTAAGTCGTGTCATCGTTTATGTTTTACACAGGGGGTTAGAAAAAAAGCACAAGAAATTCAGAAGTTCAATGATTGCCCACACGTCCTATCTCGAGGGGGGTATGAGTTGCTAGAAAAAAGCTGATGGAAGAAAAGATCAAGAAAAGACAACACGATGCTGAATACACCGAGAACCCTTCATTGGTAGATGAGCCACCTTCTCCAATTGCAAGGCATGTTAAGTGGAAGATGGCTCGAACAAAGAAGTATGGAAGAATGACATCTTCGGCGAGCCAAGAAATAGCTGATAGAATAGTGAGTTAATATCACATTTTGGTGTTATATCATGAATTTATAGTAAATGATGTTATGATTTTTGTGGTTGTCATGTAATTGGTAATGCAAGACTCGTTAGAAGAACAGACAACACAGGGAACCTTTGTACCCCACGGTCGAAATGATATTTTAAACACTGCACTAGGAAGACCTGAGCACCCTGGTCGTGTTCGTGTAGCTGGGACTGGTGTCACCATACGCCAGTATTTTGGACAAGCATCCCGTACTTTTGGTAGTTCTTTGCCATCCATCAGTTAAGCTGAGGTGGTGGACATGATTCAAAATATGAAAGAAGAATTGATGAGACAACAAGAAGAAGTCACCAAAAAAAACAATTGAAAAAATCACACAAGAGGTTAGGGCAACAATGAAAGAAGAGTTGAAGAAGGATATCAAAATGGAGTTGTCCCAAATTGCATCACCATCATCCTCTCCGGGTGACGTGGATTTTCAGCAAATAGTTGCACGTGTCAGCACAAAGGGGAGTTGTACTGATCCAGCAGTGAATCCATCAGCTGAAGACCATGTCACCAACGTGGTACCTACCATGGGACTATATGTGGTGTGTGATCAAACTAGCAAGCTGGTTGCCATGGGAAAAGTTGAGCACGGGGTGTCCACCATACACAATGTCGCTTATGCAGATGATGTCCTCATAGTTAATGTCACTGAAATTATTGATGGGGATGCTGAAGTCCCTATCCCATGCTCTGAAATCCAATATGTGAGAGATACCCTTGGCACATTTGTTGCGTGGCCCACGCATCTTGTTAGGCTTGTGCCTCCCCAGGTATTCATGAATACAATTTGTCATTTATATTACAAGTTTTTTGAATTAGAAAGTAATGTGTTGTTTATGTTACGAGTTCAATATTTAATTCAGCTGCTGTGGTTATTTACAATGATAGGATTCACAGTTGGGTACAAAAAATTCCAATGAAGCGGTTAAAATGGCGGACACTGATTATGGACATGACCCATTGGGCGACCTCATTCAAAACCTATTTGATTTTTACAAGAAGCCGGTGGAGTTGGTGTGGGATGGAGCTAAATTTAGTCTCCCTAATGCAGCGACATCATTCTTCATCACCTTTTCTGATGTGAACGAAATTGTTTCAGGTGACAAATGTTTAAACATTTCAAACCTACAATTGTGGATGATGTAAGTACATTAATTTTAACGATGTCCTGTACTAAATAAGATTTATTCACCATTTAACCTTGGAATGATGTTTTATTTTGAGTTGTCATGTACTAAAATTAGGTTTATGGAAGAACAAACTGCAAGCTTAGGGCATGGATCGGTCTATGGATTTCTTGAGCCTCAATCGATACACTGCGCAAAGGAAAGAAGTGAAGAGTGTCAAAAATGCATCGAAACATGGGTCAAGGAATCACAACGACAATTGTACCTAGGAGCTTACTTCAATCAGTAAGATAAATTAATGGTTTATGTTTGCTACTTACATATGGATGATAACAAGTAACAATTATATTCATTGCAGGGCCCATTGGCAACATGTTGTGTTGTGTCCTTGGTCTTATGAGGTTGTTTGGTTTTGTTCATTACATAAGAAGCCTGATATTCATATCAAAAGCGCAATTAACAAGTTAGTTCAAGTATTTGAATAAAAATAAGCATTTATGTAATAGGCTAACTGTCTTACTCATTCATGTTTTGTTATGCAAATTCAGGGCAGTGAAGACATTGAAGCCAACATTCCGTGTTAATACGTCTACTGTAATACCAAAATGGATTGAAGTCAAGGTTAGGTATTTAATCATTATGTTGTCGACAGTCATTGTTGTAGGTGTTCATGTTTGATATGGCTGCAATTCAAGTATAATATATGTTGTGTGTTTTTAGAGCCATTTTCAAGCAGGAGGATATGAATGTGGCTATTACGTGATGCATTGGATGTGGAACATCGTCAGTGGGTATCTCAAGAGTGAATGGAACAAGGTATATTACATTTTGTATGCACTGTGTTTCTAATTACAAGGACTATAAACTGACAACATCATTAATTATCTATAATTGGGTTATGTTTGATGTAGTGGTTTATTGATGCGACACCGTTAGACATGGCGTACATCACAACAATTCGGAACAAATGGGCAGCGTATTTGTTAGAAGTTAAAAAGAAGATGCTGACACACCAATAGTGCTTATAGCACAAACTAGTAGGATGTTTTCATATGTATTTAATTGGTTATCAAACAAAATGTACAAGTAACTGTTACATGTTTGTCATTTCGCATGTTGACTTTATTTAAATGCAAATGGATATCCAATATTTGTTTATTACAAAATGTGTTCATAATGAAAGTGGTAAACAGAAGGTGCTGGAGCACTTTCGCATGCTTGTGCTAGTCCAATATATGGCCTTTTAGACAGCTTCGAATGGTAGCCAACAGGTATTTTCATTGACATCATGAATGTGGTGTGCACATCAAGTTTATATTCAACTCAAATTGGGTTACATTGTCAAGAGTGTTTAACAATTTAAATTTGTTTTGGTTCTTTCATAGGAATGTGTGGCTTGATGCTCCATAGTTTTACGTAAATTCACCTGGGCCAATCGGTTTCTTCTTCAACCTTGCTGTTAATTATCAATTCTCTTGTGCATATTCTGTTGATGGAATAGAATTTATTGTCTTTGTATGAGAATCTGTTCAAGGAATTGAATTTGATTCCAGTCGTGTCACATTCTGATTCTTTGTTTTGCTATGAACAGAGAGAGTGTTTGGGAGAGGTGTCTTGATCTGTGTATTTAGAGGAAGAGTTGGGATTTGAATGAATATTGTTGCTAGTTCTCTGCATTACACAAATGTTGTTCGTGTTGTGGGGTTTTGTGCTGACTCCGAGGAGGGTTTGTTTTTGGTGTACAAGTATGTGTTAGGAGTCAGCTTAGAGCATCACTTGCATGGTACTCATTTTCTCTTATTTTAATTTCTTAATTGCAGCCTGCTGTGTAGTACTTAGAATTGTCTTTGATGATTGTCACTGATCATAGTTTGGGTTTTTTTATAGGGAGGAAGAAGGGTGTCAATGGTAGTTCACCACTTCCATCGAGTACTTTTCTTCTTCTTCTTCTATAATAAATAGCTGCAGCTGAAGGACTGAGAAGGACGTTGGAAAAAGTTGAAGAATTTAACACGGAGAGGGTGATGGAGGAATTTGAGACGGTGATAAAGGATGCTGAGAGGATTCAAAGTGAAACCCTGAAGAGGATTAAACGCTTAGAAAGTGGGGAAAGCTGTTGTGTCTCGCGAATATCCAGGGAAATGATTCAATTTTTATCTTCTAACCATAGCAGCCTTCTACCACATCATGAGCAACAATTGGGATTTAGGTTCATCAATAAAATTCATTCTTTCCTTTAGATTCTGAACCAGTTTTATCACAGGAAGTTTCCTTTTACCATTTGTAGTTGCTTCCAAGTGTGCATATCTTCCTTGTTAATATTTGACTTGTTGTAGTTCCTGGAAATTCTAATTACTGAAAATTTACTGCCTAGTGAATGTAGTAAGAGTCACAAGTCAATCTCTTTCGTGAAGTTTTTGGTTTGGTCCATTTTGCATGATATGGTTATGTTATTTCCTTTCAGTGTAAGGGCAATAGTTGCTTTGAACCTTCATAGCTATGGAAGCGGAACAAATCCATGGGGTAAACCAAAACCAGATTATTTGGATAAGGTACCTTGCCTAACATAATGACTCATTAATGTGATGATATGAAAGCATTCAATCTCATGTTCCTTTTATTTATTAAAAAAAATCTAGGGATACATATTGTGTATAGCTGAATATAAGCTAACTAACTTTATGAAACTGTTAGTGTTATTCAAATTTAATTGTGATTGACTAAATAGACTTATTGGTTTACTTCCAGAGAGGCTTTGTTGAAGCTGATGTTGCTGATGGGCTCTTGGAAGTATTTGGTTTAAAACAAGGATGCCATGCATCATTTGTTATGGTTGAACTGATCTCTGCTAAGCACTTAGTTCAGGTACCACAGTTTATTATTGTTTATGTTCTTGAGTGAATTGCTTACTTTGCAAATTCAAAAATTTTGAAATTTAGATTCCCTCACTGCTTTTGCTGAGAGATTGTCACATTGTAAATAATCACAACCATGTCTTTCAGGTTAGACACTCAGGCTTGTCTCTTGTTTTTGTTTCATTTAAGTTGTTGACACAGTTCAGCTTCTAAAAAGGATAAAAAATAAAAAACAAAAAACAAATGGTATTCTTGCAGTTCTGACACTACTTAGGGAAAGCCAACATATGTACCATGGAATGATGAATTGTTTGACACCACATTGCAGATATAGCACAACTCTTTTGCCTCCAGAAACAGGTATTTGTAATTCAAATTGACAGTATTTTTTTCATTTTTCAAGCTAGTTGGAATTGGCAACTGACATCAATTCCATTATGTAGGGAAATATTCATATTCATTTTCTAGTATTTTCTTGTCTATAATCTTATGTATAAGTTTTTAACCTATGGTTACATGCAAAATATGCAAATTCTAGACCAATAGTCCTACCCTATAGTTGATTCATCCATTTTTTTAAGTATTTTTTTCACTTTTACTTTTCTGTACCTTCCACTGACTTTTTTTATTTTGTTTTTATTTTTTTTAGCATCTATTCATTAAAATATTGCAGTTGTGATTGGTGAGCTTTATAATATGCTTCAATTCTGGTTCCCAGTTGTCTTCTGGTTCAATCTTTCTATAACCCAATTCAGTTAGTTTCTCTTTCTCTGCAAAGGGTATTTCAAAATCTAATCTTTACGGCACCCCACTTTTTGTTCTGTCCTTTTACCCTTCTAGGACTACTTTTTGGTTCCCATTGACTTTTTTGTTTTTACTTTTTGTCTTTTTTGTGTTCTCTTCTCATAGTTGTGTGGTAAGTGGTAACTTAAAATTATATCCTTTTATTGATTTTTTTTCTTTGCTTCTCGACATTTCTCTCAGCTTTATTTCTCTGCTTCACAATTTTTCAATTTTCGTATTGGTGCTTGGAACAGATCTTCCTTTGGAATAGTTTAGTTGACTTGAATAAACCAAGGAAAAGCCAAAGATCGAAGGTCATAATTTCCTTTCTGATTTCAATTCCTGGATTTTTTGTTTTGTTTTCTGGCTTCACTACTTGCTAATTTGGTTCCTTTCTTTCCTTTTCTACATGGTTTTCGACTGTTTTTAACGCTCCCCTTTGTTTTTGGCCTTTCTAATGGTTCAGAGCAGCATTTGAAAGTGCATTTGTCCTGTTTCTGGCATTTCATTTTCGGCATTTATTCATCTGGATCCTAGCACACCTCTGTTACCTTTATTATCACTCACCTCCTCTTGCACCCTTTTACAATATAATAAGCCATGGTTGACCATAATGGATAGAAATCCACATGTTCAAGACAATCTTATGAAGATATCTTGTCAATCAACATCATCAGTTTCGTCGAAGTCAAGTTCAAGACAATCTTATGAAGATATAAATGATGATTTAAAGCACAGTAATGATATTTTAAGTCAAGAAGTTAAAAGTTTAAGGACACAGGTATGCCTGCTTATGTATATCTGATTCATATGTGTGTCTATCCTTGTAGAGAACCTTGCTTAATCCTGATGAAATTATAGTATGATACATATATTCCATTCTTTTCTTCTAATCATGAATTTGGTATTCATGCTTCATGCTAATGTTCTTTCCCACCTGAAACTGTTCAGATTGGCTTTTCATGTCACACATATGTACTATACGTAAGTAGTATTCATATATCTGGGAGTGATTCCTTGCAAAAGAAAATTATTGTTGATGAAATTGTTGATTAACTTCTAGAAACTTGAATATCTCAATACATTTTTTGTTATAAGACTCTTATGGTAGAAGAAGAAATTGCTTAAAATGAGAACAGGATAATTACAGAGTTTGGAGGATAAGGGGTCCACCTTAACATAAAAAATAAAAAATAAATCCATTTATGGCACCATTTGCATCAATTGTTTACTGTGCATTTTCATTTACTAGTTTGTATTCATTGTTCAGGTTTGGCTAGAACCTTTAGTCACATATGATAATTGAAAATGTTTGAAGTATACTCATCTCAGAACTGATCAAATATACTGGTTAGGTTGAAGACCTTACTCGCAAGTCAAAAAGTTTAGAGGCTGAACTTGAGAGAACATCAAAGCAATTGAAGGAAGTGACTGCAGTAGCTGCAGATGAAGCTGGAAAGTGTAAATCAGCAAAAGAGGTCATAAAGTCATTGACTGCACAGGTTGGGTATTATATCAGCAGGATTTTCTTTTTCTCCTCTTCTGCATTAGTAAGCATGTTTTAAGATTAACTCTAAGACCTACAACCTTCTGTGTGATGATGACTACATGGATCACATGATACTATTTGGCTTGGTTAAAGACCAAATCTTCATATATATTATTCACCTTGAGATCCCTCTTAAGAACTTCAACTAATGTTCTTCTTGGTCTCCCTCTCCCCCTTTTCACTTGACAAAAAACTATGTGATCTACTTTCATCAATCGGGAAGAGAGGCCCGCCATGGACACATACAAAGAAGATCACTAGAAGAACCAAGAAGGGGGAGGGGCCTACCATGGCAGTGTCATAAGACGTATGATGTGTTTATACGGCGGAATTTCAGCCTTCCGCCATGTTCCACCATTGATAACAGTAACACTGATCAGGACTCTATTTTTAAAAACTATCTTAGAAAGAACAAAAAAACAATTATTTCTCTAAAATAAACTTTACCAAACACGCTAAATCCATGGTATATTGCTCTTGGCTTGTGCCTGATGATGTGGATGTTAAATTTTGTAACAGTTGAAAGAAATGGTACGATTGCCAGAAGGACATAATACTGACTCCAGTACAGAGCCCTTTGCTGAAAACAGTAGTAGTATTCTACATCATTCCTTAGATGAGAGCCATATAAGAAACACGGTCCTTCCCAAAAATGAAGGCAGCAGCAATGTATCAAATCTGATATTAGCTAATGGTGCCAAAACACAAAGTGTAAAGGCAGAGTGGGTAGTGCAAGATGAACCAGGAGTGTATGTAAGTTTGTCCTCACAGCCAGGTGGTGGTAATGAGCTTAAGCGTGTTCGCTTCAGGTATTTACCCTTTGCTATCCTCTAATTAGTTAAACATATCAAAACTTTATCGCATTCATAAGGACAGTATGTTTTATTCTAAACTTTTATGGCCAATGTTTGAGTTAATTCCTTGTTGCGAAGCATAAGAACTATTACAAAATAGATTATGAACTCAGAATCTCCACTTTGATGAGAAGTGGTATTGCTTGGTTACATGACCATTTTGTTATTGTTGGGTTTCTTTTGATCTATAATGTTTTTATCACTACTTTTAGTTAACTAAAAGCATGGTGGATGATCAAACTGTTTGTTATAAAGCGGATAATAAAAAGAAACTGTTCAAATTACTTTTCCATCCACCTCGTGTATCCCATATCCATTCTGTTTAAACCATTTTTCTATTCCTGATTCCTTACCAAATCTGAAACCGATGTTTATAGAACAGATTCAATGGACCAGCATTTCATACATCTACTTCCATTTACAACTTGTTACTCCATGAAAACAACATGAAATATTACCAGAGCTGATTGATGTGGGGGATAGATAGAGCTTGTCACTTAGTATTCAATATTCGATCATACCGCTTTTTGAGTGTGTGCAACTTGCATTATTGTCTTAAAATGAGACACTATTAGCAAATCGTACCCATAAATACCTGAAATATAAGTTATCAACACTGTCTACATCTTTGGAGTGGCCAAAGCTTGCCCATTTTAGTGCAATACCTTTACGATGACTTTAATAGGTTTGATACATTATGACTTTAATAGGTTATTTATGAAGATATTTCAAAATGAAAGTTGACTAAAATATATATATATATATATATATATAATTTTTTTTTGTTTTTGCAACACTTATGTCAAAATAACCTTTTTATTTTGCAATGTCTAAATTCAATTGATTTACTGGCTGGATCTCTGGAAATACGTATTGAAAATTAATTGATAGTTCATGCAAGGAACAAAGTGTTACCTGCACAGTTATCCAGTAATTGTATCGGCAAAGATTGGCTATTGAAAATTCAGACATTATAAAAGGGTTAATTAACCCATCCACAGTGGCTACTTGATGCCCTATGATGCTGCTACAGAATCATTCTAACAGAATATAGTTTTTTTTATACTCTGTCAATCTTATTTAACCGTTTGATACTCAAGTGAATGATGATAAGAACCTACTGACCAAAAATTAGTGCTTTTTGCATTGAGAAATATTTTAGTATGTATTAATAGTGGCCTAATCTTTAGCTTGGTATGTTTGATTCACGCCCATGCTAGCTTTGTGTATGTATTGCGGAGTACAAAAAACAAAGGAAAAGGAAAATCTACTGAATTTATTCTATAATCCTGTTGGATGTTTAAGAATATTTTTATCTGTTTATCTGGCAATCAGATTTCATGCACACTTAACTGAAATTCTCTGTTGTTTTTAAGTCGAAGGCATTTCACAGAAGAACAAGCTGAAAAGTGGTGGGCTGAAAATGGAACCAAAATATTGGAGCGGCACAATATAGTTGCTTTATAGAATGCAAGAGAATCTGTTCCCTGAAGCAAAAACTCATCCTTCTTCTGTGACGCTATGGAAACAGTAAATTCTTTTCCCTTCTCCCTCTGCCAAAATTAACAAGGATCTTTGTCCAAAATTGATAGGTAGGATACAAAATTGTGGGGAAAAACCACATTAGGAAGGAAACATAACTTTCCAGAAAAATGCTACTAAAACCTCCCTCCCTTCACCCAAAGGAAAAAAGGAAAATAGTGGAGGAAAAATTTCTTTACTGTACTTAGTGATGAATGTGGTGCAATTCAGCTGTTTTATTTGTGGTACACAGTAAAAATGCGTGTATGTTTACTTGCAGCTGAGGATTCTTTTGTTCAATTTTTTTTTTTTTTTTGCCTACTGTATATCTACTTCTCTTGCCAACCTAGTGATCTCTTACTGGCACTTTTGTGAAAATGCTCACCCCATTTGGAGCATAGCTAGGCACTGCACTGCACTTTACATCCTTGGCTGTATGAGCGTTTAATCGTTGGTCCCCTTTGTCATTAGTTGTGACCGAAAATAGGCACACTGGTTTGGAATTGCTTCAACTTTATTCAAGTGAATGTAGTCCTCATAGCTAGGTAACTAGGTATTTTTGGCTAAAATATATTATCATGGAGATGACTTGTGATTGCCAGGCTCGTCATAGTTTGACATGGCAGTTACATCGTTAATTGCAATTTTCATGGCTATCTATTTATTTATTTGTTAATTTCATAAGCTTTTCATGTACCATGCTAATTTAATGTATTATTCATATTTTAACTTTGGTTTCAGAAGCTACATATATGGCCTATTATTGTTCGGGTGGATTACAGTCTTCAAATATCACGTAGATCTAGTAGCATTAAGTCATGGAAAGTATTTACTCTTGTCCGTTGGAAGGTAAAATTTACTCAGTTAAACTTTTGATTTAATTTATTTCTTATTGCTGATTAACTTTAGATAACATCAAATGAGTCCATCCCAGCTTTATAGGCCCAGCTTGTACTTTCTTTTGTTTTCTAAATTACCCATACTATCACATGATGGCTCAGTGTTGTAAACAGAGACAGAGAGAGATAACATAGTTGCAGTGGCGCGCCCAATGGCTCTGGGAATCTCAAACATACTGCAGTGTCCCAAATTGAGTTTCTCCCACAATAATTTTTGCCCAAAAGTTCCAACCTCTCTCAGCCTTAGGTCATCATTTCTTTCTTTCTTTCTATCCACCTAGTAAGATTATATTCCCGTTTCTATTTCCCTTTTGTTAGACATGTCTCGTTTCTTATCTTTGTGGAGCTCATTTCTAGTTTGTAGGGTTAATAAAATGCAATTTGGTGTGAATTTTCAGGTTTCCCCATAAAGCCGCATGGAGTGACAGAAAGATCATATGTGCTGCTGCATCTGCGGCTGGAAGCTCTAATCCCGATGGTGAATTTAATCCTTATGAGGTAAAAAGTGAAAACTTCACTATGATTTTTGGAATTTGAAGGCCTTACACTAGTATCTGAGTTGCTGTGATGTGATGTAGGTGCTAGGTGTAAGCCCTATTGAGAAATTTGACATGGTCAAGGCAGCATATGCTAAAAAAAAAGGGAGGCTGAGATGAACGGCGACGAAGCAACTGCTTCTAGAGTAGGTTAACTGTTTTTCCTTTGTTTTTGGATAAAATGGTTTTGATAACTATTGGCATTCCAACAATATTATATTGTGGAACAGTCTGTGATGTCATTGCTGACTTGGCAACTAGTTTTCCAAGTTTCATATGGGTGAGGTTGATTGTTTGCAATCATGTTTGGAAATTGAAAGTATGAGCCGAGCAATATGTATAATATTTAAGTTTACTTCTAATGCTTGTCCTCCAAAGTAAAACTCACATAAGTGGTATAAGAGGTTGATGATTCCATTATTTTTTTGGTTCTTATTGATGTGTATTGATATATAATTTTTCTCAATGTTTAATGCACTGATGTGTGGGATTTTGTGTGTGTGAATGTACGATTCAGTTGGAAAAGGCATACGACAAACTGAACCACTTTCTAATATGTTGCCATGTTCTGAGAGCATTGAACTGAACCACTTTCTAATATGTTTTATGGATCATGACTTTGTTATTGCTTCCACTGCAATTAATGTCATTGTTGTTGTTAATGGTTAGGGATTTGGGTGAAGCTGTCAGAAAAGCGCTGGACATTCTACCACAACAAATTTATAATATGAAGTTTTTGTTGGAAGCAACAGATGATGTAAACACAAGTCATGTGGACC
>PYAF01004633.1:579041-605847 GCA_007407185.1 Glycine tomentella
ATGTTTTATGGATCATGACTTTGTTATTGCTTCCACTGCAATTAATGTCATTGTTGTTGTTAATGGTTAGGGATTTGGGTGAAGCTGTCAGAAAAGCGCTGGACATTCTACCACAACAAATTTATAATATGAAGTTTTTGTTGGAAGCAACAGATGATGTAAACACAAGTCATGTGGACCTTGCAGTTGCAAGCAAGGCATCATCAACATATTGAATGTGAAAGCACCAGCCTCTGTGACAAGCTATGCAGTTCACAAACGTGTTGAGGTTAGATTATAGAGTCATTTATGAATAAATTGACAATGTACGAAAACCAATGGAAGGGGTACTAGAACCTGTTGAGGTTTGCCCACGTATATATGTAACCATAGTGTAGATTATGCATATATATGCACACATATGTTTCACGGATTATTACGTGACATTTAATGTTCAGTAAAGCTTGTAAAAATACCTCACTGACATAAATTTATGTTTTACGACATAAGTTTACATCCTTGCAAAGTGAAAGCTGATTTCAATAAAATTCGTGATGATACGCAGCAGCATCAAGTCAGACAAATACATAAACTATAATGTTTCTAATTAGTAAAATGTGAAAGTTATGGTTGTAATTACTAAATAGTGTATCGTGTGAACCAAAGTTCTGGCATTGAATGAAAATGGTTGCATAAAGAAACTCGTATGTGATGTGTGAATCTTCATATTATAGCGACTTTAGCAAAACTATACCCGGGAAATGAATATGAAAGAAAAATCTGAAAATACGTAATTTTACAAATCCCCACGTCTTTGTAGGCTACTATTCAAAGTCGGTTTTTTTGAGGTAACCGACCTAAATTATATTTTGCAAATGTTTTTTTTTTAAAATAATTTAAATTCGAAGTCGATTTTTATGTAAAAATCGTCCTTGTATGGTGCATTCAAAGTCGGCTTTTTTAGATAACCGACCTAAATTATGTTTCATAACTTTTTTCTTAAAAAATAATTGTGTTTCAAAGTCGGTTTTTATGTAAAAACCGTCCTTATATGGTGGATTCAAAGTCGGTTTTTTTAAATAACCGACCTTGAATACTCACAAAGACATATATTTAAAGTCGGTTTTTAAACATAACCGACCTTGAATATTGACGAAAGGCTTTTTTAAAGTCGGTTCTTTAAATAACTGACTTTGTAAATAACCATTTAAAGTCGGCAATTTAAAATAACCGACCTCCAATATTGAAGAAAAGGCATTTTTAAAGTCAGTTATTTTAAATAACTGACCTTGTAAATAACCATTTAAAGCCAGATATTTAAAATAACCGACCTTGAATTGACGAAAAGGCATTTTTAAGGTCGGTTATTTTAAATAACTGACTTTGTAAATAACCATTTAAAGTCGGTAATTTAAAATAACCGACCTTGAATATTGACGAAAAGGGCATTTTTAAAGTCAGTTATTTTAAATAACCGACTTTGAAGAGTTATATACAAAGTCGGTTATTTAAAATAACCGTCCTCGATTTATATAAATTATTTAAATTTAATTGTAATAAAAAAAAAACCTTTCTAAGATGGATTTTTCATAACCGACGTGGTATAGTATAATATTCTACGACGTGTACTTACAAAATCGGTTATAAAACCGACTTTAATTGGCTAAAATAACCAACCTTAAATGTGATGTGTGTAGTAGTGGAAAAATATAATAAGCTTTTATTGAACTATTTCCAAGGAAACAAGAGACGAATACAAGACCTAGAAGGGGTAAGAATTTCTCATTGAAAAAAATAAAAATTCTCAACCATTTTGTGGTCTTGGACACAGGCAAAAAAACAAAACTATATCTCCCCTCCCTCCAACGTACACACGTGCAAAAACTTGAACTACATCAATTGCTTAGCCATATCTTAGCTACATTTACATACACGTACAAATGCAAAATCAAAACTTTATGCTCTCTTTCTCTCTTTTCAACTTCGTTTTACTTTCTTCAATCAGTTCTAATTTCTCCCTGGGATCCAGTCAAAGGGCTAATGTTTCCCATGTTGATCATTGACTGAGCAAACGCTTCAAAGAAGGCCGATTGGTTGTGGGCGAAGTTGTTAACAATGGAGATTGTGGAAGAGCCATTAGTGGGGAAGAGTTGTTGAGGATCTGTTTGGAGAAGACCTTGGTTGATGAGAAGATTGATGAAATAGTTGTTGACAAAAGTGTCAGGGATTGAAGGGTCAAGGTTGTTCAATGTAGATCCACTCCCACTTTGGGGACAATTTTGCTTAAGAGTGGACAAATAGGTTGAGTTTAGGGTTGGCTCAAGACTTTCTGTGCCCCCGAAGTTGAATAGCCTTTGGGAGAAAAATTGGCATTGGACGTGACCAAAAGTATGGGCACCTAATGAAAAAGTCCGATTTGAGTCAACTATTATATGCATAGGAAGGAGAAATTAGTATATGTTTTGATTAGAGTAAAATGATTAAATTGTCAATAGTATGATCCTCAGCATCGATTTCCACATAACATATAGTTGAATACTATAAATTTTATAATAAAATAAAAAATTCAAATATGGGTCATGTAGAAACTAGTTGAGGCTATAGATATACAATATTTTCAAACTACTTGATAATGTCTTTTAACTAGGATTATAATCTTAATTAATCTTCAAATGAAAAGTAATCACATTTTCAATTTATGATCAAAACATAACTATATATCATGTGAAAATTAATCAAGATCACATAGACTATATACTAATGAGGATTGCTAACATACTTACACTCGTTTTTTTAGCTGATAGTTACACTCTTTTTTTAGTTGAAGTATGTCTTAGTATTCTACATCAAAATTTTTGGATAGCTATACTCACAAATTCTTTTGTTTAACACAATATTCTTTTAATTTAAGATATATTTATTAAAAAAAATCAAAAAACCTTTTCCTCTCTCTCCTCTCCTTTCCACGATTTCACGTTGCTTCTTCTCCAATCTCTCAACAGTCAGCATCATGGACAGTCTTCCCACCTTCTCAATTTCATGTTATTGAGTTTGTTGCATTAGTTGAAGAGGAAGTAAAATTATTTGCCAATTCAGTAAGAATCCAAAAGTGACAAATGTTTCAGTAGCGTGCTGTAATTGATTTTTTTTTTTTTTTTTTTTGTGTGTGTGCATAGATTGTGAGATAAATTAATTTCTAAGTTTAGCACATGAGACAATCAAAATAGTGTGAACTTCTGAAGTCTTCATGAGAAAAAAAATTGTAGAATTGTGATTCATGCATAAGGGGCCTATTGGGATGTGGTAATTATGAGGTAGAATCATAGAAGCAATGAAGATTTTCTAACCCAGAAAGGCACACGATGCGACAAATATGAGGGAAAAGAATTGCGTGATTCCAGTGGTGATGGCTGGGATTGAGTGACGGCAATCGCAGGCTGGAGGTTTTTGTTTCAAGAGGTGTGTCAAGGAAACAAAATACTCCTTGTCAGAGATTGGACGAGCAAGAGATGAAAGAAGAGAGAAATGAGTTGCAGAAGATAGAGAAAAAGTTTTTTATTTTATATTTTTAAAAATATCTTATTATGTGTTTTAAATTATTTTAATATCCTTTAAAAGAATTCTTTTAAAGAAAAGAGACTGTGGGTATATCTGTAAAGAAAAAATTGGTATAAGATACTAACATAATAATTTGTTTGCTTGAAGAAAGAAATGTTGTAATTACCAGATAATGCAACGAGATCGGTTGTGTCTAAGCCAACAGCAGAGAATTTGGAAGTGACAATGGCTAGGCTATCAAATGGAGAGGGAATGGAACTATTGGCACCGCCTTGGTTCCCAGTTAGACAGTCCCTTCTTCCAAGCAGTACGTTCCATGAAGGTCCTCCTGACTGCAAATTTTATATACTTTATTAATTCAATGCTATCTTGCCTCAAATAACTTTCCTCTTTAACTATAAAATCTTTTTTTAAAATTTATTTATAATTTTTTTTAATTTTTGAATATATTAATTATTTTTTTCTTATATATTTTTTCTTAATTATTCTCTTATCAAATATTAATAAAAAATAATTAATTGTATAGAGAGTTAATAAAATGAAAATTTTAAAATAATAGTATTAATAATTGACAGATATAATATGATTAATTAAATTAAATATTTTTCTTAAAAAATATGAATTAATTAAAATAATCTTATAATTAAAAATGAATATAAGATAGAGTAATATTTAGTAAAAACAATGTTTTCATATCCCTTTGCATGACTGTATATAGGGTTGGGCAAAAAAATCCATATTTATAAAATAATCTATATCCAATCTATTTTAAATTCATTTAAATGGATTAGTTTCATATCCAAATCCATTTTTTTGGATTTTAAATCCAATCCAAGTAATTGGATATGAAATGGATATGGATTGGATATTTGTTTGGATTTTTAAATCTATCTTTTTTTGCCAACTTTGTTAGAGACTATTTTTTTGGCTGATGTCAACTAATGATGATTTTAAGCCGTCATCGTTAAGCCTATTTTTCGGTTAATGTTGGTAAGGTTTTTTTTAGTCAACATTGATTGAGACTATTTTTTGTCCGACATCAGTCGATGCTATTTTTTGTCGACATTAGCCAGGTTTTTTTGTTGATGTCTGTTGACATTATTTTTTATCGAAATCAAGTAGGTTTTTTGCTCAACGTCGATTATGATATTTTTGTCGACGTCAGACGAGACTTTTTTTGGCCGACATCGATTGAAAAAATCATCGACCGGCATCAGCCAAAAAAACCTAGTTGACGTCGGCCAAAATATTTCCCCAATTGACACCGATTGAAAAAATCATATTTGATGTCAACAAGAAATATCCCTAGCTAACGTCAGCCCAAAAAAATAGTCATGGTTAATGTTGACCAACAAATCCTAGTTGTTGTCAACAAAAATATAGTTTCAACCAACATCGGCAAAAAAATATAGCCAACGTCGACCAAAACAAGCTCTTAAATGGACATGTACTAAGTTTTCACTTTTTAGCATTTAATAACTAAAATTTGTAAAAAAAAATCTTATAACATTTAAGTGGATATAAATTGGATATATCTAAATCCATATCCATTTAAATGGATTGGATCTTGAATCTAAATTATTTTTAAAAAAATATGGATATGGATTTAAAATCCAATCCATTTAAATAGATATGAATTGGATATGGATTGGATTCATAAAAATCCAATTCATGCCCACCGCTAGCTTATATGCATCTACGAAGAAGAAAGAGATAGGAGAAGTCAGAAAATAGAAAACGTGATAAATGATGTTATGAAAAAGTTGAGACATCAAAGTGATCAAACGCTTTAAGTTGCTTTTTATGTCTATTTTTATGATTAAGCTGCCCATGTGTTACAAACCTTTCCTTGTAAAAGCAACCTAGTTAGAGAAAATTAGAAAAGAAACATATATACCATCCTTAAAATTGTTCTTATACGGTAGTAAATGTTAATTATATAATTATTCTCATGACATAATCTTATGTTTTCTTTTTGAAGATCAACATAATCTTATATGATACAATGATTTCGAGCGCCATTAACTAAACACTACAAAAAAAAATGATTTTCAGACAGAAGAATCCGTCGCTAAATTAGAAAATCCGTCGAATAAAAATCTGCTGAAAAAATGGTCGTAGGAAATTTTAGTCGACAGATTTTTTTCGTCCGTCGGTAATTATCGACGAATATATCCATCGGAAATACACATATGGACATTAACGACATATATTTCCCTCGAAAATTTCTGTCAGTAACTAATTTTTTATATCATTTATTTTTATATTTATTTTCAGCACCATTTGTTATTGATGATTATTTAATTCTCGTTTATATTATTTAACGACAATAATAAAACAATATTCATAAATGCAAATAATAAAATATTCAAATTCATTAATCTGAAACTAATTAACTAAAATACCAATTGGTTAAATTAAATGAAATAAAACAAAATCAGCTTTAACAAAGACTAATCTAAAAAAGGAGCATGAAGCCTAGCATTTATATACTAGTCCATTGCAAATGCTTAAGGGTGCACTTGATGTACATTGAAGAACAGAACAAGTAAAAACACAGCTCAAGAAGCCAAGTCACATCAAATTATTTTCCTTTGTCTACTGTTTGGTGGTCAATACATAGCGTAGCTAGCCACAAACAGTTCTAGAAATGGAGTAAAAGTCCTTGAAGAAGAATCTAGTAAAAGTCCTTCTCTCTGAACACCACATAGTCCTTGAAGAAGAATCTCCAAGGCCTCAACATGCTGCAAAAGATAACAAAATATTAACCTCCAAGGTTGTCTCACACAGCCAAAAACATGAAGTTTCCTTCTGAAGAAATGCAATACTAACATAACATACTAACAAAAATCTTAAAACATTTGTATGCATTTTATTTGAGAAAGGGGTCCATTCAGGTGGCTAAGCCAGATCAAATTAATAAAAATACATCTCCCATATTCTTGAAAGAAAAAGCAATTGCCTGAACTTCAGCCAAATAAAATGTGCTATAAATCAGGACATGTAAGACAAAATTGAAAAACATATTTTCTAATTGTACGTGTGCTTGATATAGGGAAAGGATAGTACGTGTTGGGTAATCTCGGACCCTCAAATAAAATCAAATGCGGAAGCGAAAATCAAAAGAGGAGCGAGAGAGACAATCAGAATTTGTTTTACGTGAGAAAACCTTCCTCAATGTGAGAAAAGAAAAACTCACGGGACCTAGTCCAGTATCAAAATCCACTATAACAAATCACGATTACAATGAATCAAAAACACACCAATGATGGTGGTACACTCAACTTCTTCAACAATGGTGGTCAGTCAAACGAAACCTAGAATGTTTCACTCAAACTCTCTAAGAATCTCTCAAATATGCAAGCACAGAGGCTTGCTCAAATATGACAATCAAGACTGTCACTTGAGGCTTTCAAATTTCTGTGTGTTTTGCCTCCACCCTTACTCATCTATTTATAGGATGAAATGGGCTGGGCTTAAGCCATCAAATCAAACAAGATAATATCTTATCAAATAAAAGATATCTAATAAAGATTATATCTTAAAAGATATCTAATGAAGATTATATCTTATCAAATAAAAGATATCTATCAACTAAAAACGGAAATTATCCAACAAATCTCCCCCTTCCGTTTTTCAGTGAGACCGGGGTTCTTCAACTTCAACATCCCGGTCTTGTTTCTCGGCTTCAATGTGCCAAATTCATCAGTCCGGCTCCTTCACAACAATCTTCAAATTTTCATGCTGGTACCGGCTTGGTCATCATATCGGACCAGTTCAAATCGGTGTGCACTTTGCCAAGTACTCTGCAACGTACTCGGCCTCGGTCGTCCATAGTGTCACACACTTCTGCAATCTTAATTGCCAAGAGACTGCTCCTCCAACAAATCTCATCAAATATCATGTCGTCGATTTTCTCGAGTCAGAATCTTCCCCTAAGTCGGCATCCGAGTAGCCTTGCATCTCGGCCAACTCATAAGTCTGGTTTTCATGCAGGGAATTCATCACATCCTGCATTTCCTTCTTGGGGTATCTCGGCTGTTCTTCTTCAGCCGCTGGAGAACTCGGTTGATCACCTCGGTTCTCTTCATCAACTCGGACCTCAATATCTCGGTCCTTATCAGCTTCTTGCTGGAGATCATCATCAGTTTCTCCCCCTGCTTCAGTTTGCACAAGAGGGATGGGTTCTTCACCTCAGACTGAAGAGTCGGGTTCTTCATGTCTGACAGTAACCCGGTCTTGGGGCTTCGAGATATCATGAAGAGTCTCATCTTCATGAAAGATCACATCTCGGCTTCTCACTATCTTCTTCTTGATAGGATTCCACAGTCTGAACCCAAACTCGATTTTCGATGAACCGAGGTAGATGCATTCCTTCGTCTTCTCATCGAGCTTTGCCCTTTCATCCTTAGGGATATTCACTAAAGCTCGACATCCAAACACCTTTAGGTGATCATAGGTCGCTTTCCGACCTGTCCAGACTTCTTCAGGAATGTCTTCTTCAAGTGGTCTTGATGGTGACAAATTAATCAAATCAACTGCTGTTCTGACAGCTTCAAATCAACTGTTGTTCTGATGGCTTCTCCCCAATATGATTTCAACAATCGAGCATTGGATAGCATACTTCAGACCTTTTCTTCAATAGTCTGGTTTATCATCTCGGCAAGTCCATTTAACTGCGGAGTCTTGGGAGGCGTCTTCCCAAATTGAATCCTGGCTTGCTTACAATAAGCATCAAAGGGACCGCAATACTCACCACCATTATCAGATTGAACCACTTTCAACTTCTTACCTGTTTCCCTTTCCACCATCACGTGGAATTCTTTGAAACATTGGAGTGGTCTTTGGTCTTCATCAAATAAACCCACACTTTGCGGGAATGATCATCAACGAAAGAAACAAAATACAGAGCTCCACCGAGTGATCTCACAGTCATGGAGCATACATCTGTATGGACGAGGTCAAGAATCCTCTTGCGTCGTCTGGACTGATCCGGTCTCACAAACGAAACCTAGTGCTGTTTTCCAGCTAGGCAGTGCGAGCAACTCTCCAGCACTTGGCCATTCAACCCGGTCAATAGTTCTTTCTTACTCAACATCTGGAGTCCTTTCTCACTCATGTGGCCAAGACGCTTGTGCCACAACTCCAGGCAATATCCATCTCGGACAAAATTGGTTTCTTCACCAATTGTCTTTCCTTGCATCGCATACAAGGAACCATCTTTCTTTCCACGAGCCATAACCAAATTTCCCTTGGCAACTTCCATATACTTTCTCCGAAGTAGTTTACCAACCCGGCGTCATCAAGCTTGCCTACCGAGATTAAATTCAAACGCATGTCAGGTACATGCCTCACATCTTTCAACAGAAGTCGGCACCCAACATTTGTGGTCAGTATTACATCACCAACACCAACAATCTTGCTGGTCACCTGATTTCCCATCTTCACGACACCATAATCTCCCTTCCTGTAAGTGGAGAAGAATCCCTCATGTGGGGTGACGTGGAACGAGGCACCGGAATCAATAATCCAAGTGCAGTCATCATGGGCTATGTTCAACATTTCCTCACTGAGGAGGAATATCTCGGTATTCGGGTTAGTAGCCACAGTTGTAGTGCTCGTATCATTCTTCTTCTGGGGAACAATCTGATCTGGCTTCGCGCAGCTATTCTGTTCATCATTTTGCAAGGCCTAGCAGTCCGACCTCTTGTGTCCTACCTTCCCACAGTAGAAGCACTTCAAATCATGTTTTGGCCTAGTCCGGCCTCTGGACGTATCTGGTCCACCTCAACTGTTGCCATGACCCCGAGAGTCGGTCTTTCCTCGATTCTCAGCAACATTAGCCTCAAACGTGCTGGATACACCTCGTTCTCTTCTCCTGACTTCTTCATTCAGGAGACTGTCTGTCATGGCATCCATCGTCAGTTTTCCTTCTGGAATCGAGTTGCTCAAAGTCACCACCAAAGTATCCCAGCTTTCCGGTACCGAACTTAGGAACAGCAAAGCCTGCATCTCGTCATCAATCTTCATGTTGGCTTTGGACAGTTGATTCACAATCCCTTTGTAGGTGTTGAGGTGCTCAATCATACTCATGTCGTCCTTGTATTCTAGCTTCACAAGCCGGCGAACCAGGTGTGCTTTGTTCCTGGGAGTCTTCTTCTGAATCATGGATTCTAACTTGTTCCACAATTCGTACGCGTTTGTGAACTTGAACACGTGCTCAAAGAGGCTTTTGTTAATATATTTTCTGATCGTGGCCACGACCTTCCGACTCAGGATCTCCCAATCCTTGTCCGACTTCCCAGTCGGCTTTTCTTCAAGAACAATCGGATCATATAAATCCTTGCAGATAAGATGATCCTCCATCATCGACCTCCAATAGTTGAAGTTATCTGCGGTCAATTTGAACATATCTCCGTCATGAGTTATGCTACTGGTCTCCATCTCGGCTCCTTCAGAACCCTTGAACCTGGGCTCTGATACCACTGTTGGGTAATCTCGGACCCTCAAATAAAATCAAATGCGGAAGCGGAAATCAAAAGAGGAGCAAGAGAGACAATCAGAATTTGTTTTACGTGAGAAAACCTTCCTCAATGTGAGAAAAGAAAAACTCACGGGACCTAGTCCAGTATCAAAATCCACTATAACAAATCACGGTTATAATGAATCAAAAACACACCAATGATGGTGGTACACTCAACCTCTTCAACAATGGTGGTCACTCAAACGAAACCTAGAGTGTTTCACTCAAACTCTCTAAGAATCTCTCAAATATGCAAGCACAGAGGCTTGCTCAAATATGACACTCAAGACTGTCACTTGAGGCTCTCAAATTTCTGTGTGTTTTGCCTCCACCCTTACTCATCTATTTATAGGATGAAATGGGCTGGGCCTAAGCCATCAAATCAAACAAGATAATATCTTATCAAATAAAAGATATCTATCAACTAAAAACGAAAATTATCCAACAGTATGTGTGCTTGATATAGGGATAGGATAGTTAAAAATAGAAAGATTAATTTTCTAATTGGTAAGGAAGTTGGAAAAAACCCATCTAATTAATTTTAACTATATCTTCATTTAATTTTTATCATATTTCCTCCTCCTCTCTCTCTCTCTTGTATCACCTATCATATTTATCATTTTCTCTTTCTGCTTGTTTTTTTTTTTATTACCAAATGGGGTTTTTACGTTAATTTATCCTATTTAATAATCTATAGTGAGTATTTTTTTTAATTATTTTAATTAATTAAGTATGAAATATTTTTTTAATTAATTTATATAATAAGTATTTTTTATTTTCTTGGCAAATAATTACTATGTGATCCATGAAATTGGCATGAATACAAAATATAGGATTTAAATTGACTTTATTGAGTGAACAATTTAAACTACAATGTGGAATTTTCGGGTTTAGAGTTATAACTCCTTCATTATTGATTGGATTTAGTTAACCAAATGGAATAATGTTATTTATCCATAAACACTAAGTTACTACTTCAGAGCCTCTAAGACAATTAGGACATTCGTATTTGATGTAAGCAAAAATCAATTTGATTATTACATTGCTCAAATGCAAAAGCTCCAGTTCTTAAGTTATTCCCAACTTCAATGTTACCCCAAGATCCAAGTTCTTAACAGATAAAATTTCTTCAAGGTTTTCTAATCTCCAGGCTTCAGTCAAATAATAGATTTCAATAAGAAATAAAAATAACATTACCTGGAACTCAGTATGTCAAGTTCCAAGGTGAGGGCAGATGGAGCTCTGTTGCTAGGCTTGTAGGTCCCTACCAATCTTTATACACTATATATGTCTTGCTCCTTAATTCCTAACATAGTTTACACCTAAGTCCAATATCAATTTACAGATTTATACAAGTGACACACAACAATTAAATTGCTTCCAACTTCAACTCAGTAAATTGACTACCCTTGTCTCATAAGTTTTTCTTTTGCCCTTTTAGAATCATGTTTTTTATAATTCTTAACTCTAGACTCTTGAGCCACCCTCTTCATAGTTGTTTTTGTCATCTATTTTTTTGTCCAAATGATTGATCATTTATTATTCTCTTAACAGGACTTAAAATAAATGGGAAGAGTTGCCTGAGGCCAGACCTCAACAAGGGTCAAATAACACCACAAGAAGAAAGCATAATTGAAGAGCTGCATGCTAGGTGGGGAAACAAGTAAAGAAAAATGAATTCCAAATCTATTTGAACTTACAAGTTTTTATAATAAATCTTTGAAGCTAAATAAAAATTAAGCACTTCAGGTGGTCAACAATTGCAAGAAGCTTGCTAGGAAGAATTGACAATGAGATAAAGAATTATTGGAGGACTCACTTCAAGAAAAATACTAAAACCCCCTCTGATGTTGTCGAGAAGGCGAGAATCCATTCCTCAAGGAGGCACCAATTTCAGCAGCAACAACAGCAGTTGAAGCAGCAACAACAACAATTCAAGTTCAACTTGGACATGAAAGGGATCATAAAATTAATTGTGATATAAATTACCTTTTTATTTAAATTAGAATTAATGATAACACAAGTTATCATTTTAATTGTAATTAAGTTAATTTTAATACAAATCAGTATCAACCAGCAAGAGAAATTATTCCTTATATCTAAGTGTTACATCTCTCAACATTAAAATATACTTTATCCCTAGAACAAAAGACTAAATCTTTTAAATATCATGACTTAATCATAAACTTCATCAGCATTTTTTCTAAATATAGAAATCACTTAAGATTTTTTCATTGATAATACAACTTTTTCTATTAGTTGGAAATTCTAACCTTTGGATTAAGGGTCTTGAACTGGTCTTGAATATGGCCTCCATCCAGCATAGCTCCTTGTCCAATATCTCCTCTGAGCTCGACTTGAATGGAGAATCTCCTTTTAAATAATGTTAAGAGAAAGGAGAACATAAACACACGGGCTTCATGAGTCACAACTATTTTGGCATAAAAATCTAGTTGAGTTTTCTATTGGCCATATTTTTCTAAATTATTTAGGCTCTATCATGGTACAATCAAAGAAGCAAATATATTTGAAATACTTAATTAGGGGGAAGGAGAAAATAAAATAAAAATGATTAGGTTGCATTAACCATTAAAGAGAGAAAAAATTGGGTGTGTTATATAAGGACAAATATAGAAAAAATTGTGTGAGACAGTAATGCTAATATGGCACACTAAACCCTAAACGCAAGTATACCCTCAAGTGACAAAATCATTTACCAATAGTATGGCACATCATGTTAATGCTAATATACACAGTATTATTCACCAATGCTAGCTATGCACCAACCAACTCACGTGATATCATCCTTCACCCACCAAACTCCTTTGCAACCATGTGGTCTCCACCACCAGTTTTAAAAACCTATAGATTAAGTTTAACATTTTAGACTTATGCTTGTTGGTATATATAAAATTAATTTGTCAACTAAAATTGAATTTTTAGTATAAATATTGTGAGTTTATATATGTTAACAATGTAATGTATTTGTTAGAAAACATCTGAACAAATTTTGCTATATCTGTAATTAAAATTGGCATAGAAAAAAGCACTATGTTCATCCTCTCTACTTATCTTAAAGGTCAGTTTTCATTACCGAATACCACTTAAATTAATTTATTATTTTTTTATCTTATGTGCTGCTGTCAATAAATGTCCATAGTACACTTGTGTTTCTGAGTTTGTGTAACAGTTTTTGTCTTTTGGGTGCATCACTGTTGTATTTATTCAGACCCCTTTCTATTTGATATGATTGAATAATATGAAAATTTCCATCCCTAAGAGGTAGAAGCCAGGATGGGGAGGGTGAAATGAAGTGGTTTTAAGAGTCATACTGAGAGATAAGCTTCGAGGCCACCCACGAAATGCAAAATGGGAAACTTGTTTATGTGAAAAGAGTAATGATGATGACATTAAAGATAGGCTTTTGGCACTATGAACCATTTTGTTCTTTAGTAAGTAATTGGCCAGTGTAAGTTTGTTTTGTTATGATTACTTTCACTATTCTAACGTAAATATACCACATGACACAGCCTAATAACACCAAGTCAAAGTAAAACTACAGTAGCTAAAAAAATGCAAAATAATTGTTCCAACTATGTTCTCAACATCACTAATTAACTTTGAGGCAGCATAGTAGACTAGACCAAGCAAGCTCAACACCTGGTTAAGGAGAGTATGGCACAGTCTAGTCAATCTGCCTTGCCTCTATAGATTTTTCCATTACAATGAAGAACCTCTTAGTCTTCAATTGCTTTCAGGTGTTTCATTTTTAACATGTAAGAAGTTTCCAAGTTTTAAGACAGCATCTGATGTCCCTCAAATAAAGGTGCAGTTCATTTTAATCAACATGTTTCACCCAAAAGTTTGAAAGTACACGTGTGGTGTATAAGTCTGATGTTGTAGATGTTGCAAAGGTGTTTAATGTACAAGAATACAAAATATCATTACTCTTTTCCCTCCATCTCTACAAAATATCCAGACGTCTATTATTCCTTTCCTCTGAAACTTGAAATATGTTTAATAAAATGCTTGGTTCTGGGTTCTGAGCAGAAACTCAATAAATGAGACACCATAGTAATAGTAATAAATAATATTTTAAAAATATAGATAGTAATGCATCCTTCACAACATTTCCGAATCAGTATCAGATCAGAACAAGTATTGTGTGTTTTTCTAAGACACTCAAATGCAATTGATGATCTAGCTTCATTAAACAAAGACAACAAGCTATACGTTGGATGAAAACATCCGAAGTAAATATGTTTTTAACGATGTCATAATGGCAATTTAGATTTCAAGTTTCAAACAAGAATTCAAGAGAATTCCATCATAGTATCAAACATTAAAGGCCCCAAAAGAACAAAAAAGAATCAATAGCATGGCAACAAGTAACTTGGGAGTCACATTAGAGAGATTTAGCAGTTTCTGCTCTAGCTGGGGTCAAGTGATTAGCAGGGATAACATAAAGATCTTTTGTTTTTCTCCAAGTATGTTACTGGATAATTAGAGATCAGATTGGCACTGAGTTCTTATACATCAATGACAGAGTGGCTAGAGATTCCTTCAAAGGGATTCTGGACAAAGCTACATCAAAGCTTAGAATACATGGTAATCCAGAGTTCTCATTGGCAGGTAGATTGGTTTTAATAAAATCTGTGCTCTTAGATCTACCAAGTTCCAACCTATGTTATGCAGTCCAACCCTCCATCAAACTTTTCTTTTGTCTAAACACTTATCCCCCTTCTAATAGTTAATTCTTCTTGTTAGATCACAAAGAATTTTTATGGAGATCTTTAATAAGCCTTTTGTGTTAGTGGTTTTGGTAATGTAAAACTAGAAAATCAATTAGTTAAGGTGAGTACATAGGTAATATACTTGGCTGAAAAACAACACTACAATTGTAATCAACATTCTTTAGACTTCAGCATATTATTACATGGGGCATTGCATACATGTATACTTCATTCTATTTTCAGTCAATTGTTCATTACTTATTTTCATAAATCAATCCCATTCTTATATGCTTTATTTGATCCTATAGGTCTTAGTCTTGTTATCTGATTCAGTACAGAAGTTTATACAGTTTCATTCATATCTATTACATGTCAGAGCATAAAAAGGGCACAATGCTTAACAATCATCATCATCATCATCATCTTCTTAACCAAAAAAAAGAGTATAATAAAAATAATACACTCCCAAGCCAGAGTTTTTCGTAGAGCAAATCCAATCACAAAGCCAACCCAGATAGTTGATGACAAAATAGAGAAAAAGAACAAACGAACAAACAATAGAACGACATACACACTCAAGAAATGAGATTGGGTTAATAGAAGCACTAATTAAAGAAGTAATCGAATCCCCTTTTCAAAAGAGCAAGAATACAAAGTAATCAAAACCCAAGATCCTCAAAATATCTCCAATGGAAACCAGCTTCCAAGCAAATCAAAGAAGAGGAGAACGAAAAGAATACTCACCTAAGCCCGTGACGGAGGGAGTTGTAGAGTTGACAGAGCTTGGCCTGCAGCAAAACGCCAGATAAGGAGAATGCGTGTTTTGTGACTTTGGAGGCTAGGGTTCAGCTGAGATAGTTTTGTGATAAATGAACATTTCCAACGGGCTCATAATCCATGGGAAGATGCCGTCGGAAATGACAAAGCTTACCTACGGAAGGAGTGCGATGGGAAAGAGGTCGTCGGAAATTATTATGTTTTCAATGAGTTTTCACATTAAATCAGTTAATTATTATGTTTCGCTCAGAAATTTAATTATTGAAATAAGTTCAAAAGAACAAGTTACTTTCATAAGCTTCTTATAAGTACTTTCAAAGACTCTCTCTGTGCGTATTATATATTAAGAAAAAGTAAAATCTTGTAACAGCTAGCTAGAAAGTTACCAAGGACACAGAAGATTCTGCTGCAAGGGTAAGGATATCAGCACAAGATACAACTCCAGGGCATGAACTTTCGAGGGAGCTCCTGATGTTATCAACAACATCAAAGCTTCGAATGGAATTGAAGTTGGGAGCAGTATTTTATCGCTTTGTGTAATGTTACCACCTTGGTCTAATAATATGGACGCATCACACCCTAAAATAGAAAAAATAATTAGCATTTGTTAATCTTCTAATAGAAACCCACTAATACAACAAAAGTTAGGAAAATTATAACCAAGCTTATTCTTGGAAATAATAATAAAAACAATGAAGATTTCAGTTGTGGGAGTTTACATTGACAAAGCAATTAATCATGAAAGTGGAGGCGAGTGAGGCTTGCACCAATACGTGAATCAGATTGCAGAGCCTGCTGAACAGCACTCCTCACTATAGATGACACATTAATATTGGAGCATGTGCTAGAACAGAAGGTTGCACTCAATTGACCTTGTGAACGAAAAATTAAGGTTAGCACCAAGAAAATGGTTGCAAGAAGGGAAAAATTAGTTGTCGAAAGCATGACAGATTAGTTGGATGTATCTTCTTTCCAAATGGTTGGTGAATTAGTTTTGTGATTGATACCAAGATGCATGATGTATATGTGTGTGTATATATATAGGAAAGAAAACGCGTCATGCATTTATTACTTTATAATTTTCATTAATTTGAATTTATCATTGGTTATTACTTGAAAGTGTCAGTTAGACATGGTTTAGCATTTATCAAGATTTGTATTATGTAGTGGGTACACTCGGGACACCGAGAAGAAAATAAAAACCTTAATGATTGACACTTAACTAAATTGTAATACTAGGTCATACACTCATAATATATAATGCCTAGATAAATCAAAATAATATGTGCCTACGAAATTGTATATTGCATGCCATGACACGTGAAAAAGATTATTTTTGTTTTTTGTTTTGTATTAATTATTATTTTTGTTTTTAAATCAATGTACGACGAGTTAATTAATTAGTTAGTGTGAAGAGTAAAAAAAACCAGCACATTTATAATCATTGATCATCCCATTAATTATTCTGTGAATAAATTAAAACTTGATTGGTTATTTCATTTTATCATAATTTATGTTTTTTTATTAATGGGAAATACAGAGAAACCAGAAGAACAGAAACTACAATCTGGTATAAGTAGTGGCAGTAGCATCAGCAAGCAGCAAACTACATGTTCCAGCAGGACAAGATTGCTACAAAACTTATCAGAGGTTGTGTTACACAATTAAGATAAATTATTTTATCAGTGGTTTTGTTACACATAAGGACAATATGAAAAAAAGAAGACAAAATGAATTCAACTTCTTTTATAAGGAAAAATCAATTTATGTATTTTAAATTTTAAGAAAAGTTACAAGATATTTTAACTAATTTATAGGAGAAGTTTAATTTATTTTTTACTCATTAATTTCTTTTCCTATAATTACTAATTTTCTAATTACTAATTCTAAAAGACTAAATGACAAATAATAAACTCTCAATATATTTTGTTTAGTCTTAGATTTTCAGTATTTAGAAATTAATTTAAAACTAAATTATAATTAAGTCCAATAAAGTTTGATAAAGTTATTCAGAAAGGCAAAATTATCTCTAATATTTAATATATTATAAAAATGAAACTCAAAAACTTGATTTATCTCTATACTATTTATCGTTATAAAAAAAAGAATTTGTGTACAATAGCAACCAAAAATTTTACAAATTAAATAAACCTTACAAATTAAAATCTATATAAATTAATCTGATAGTGTGATTCATGACACTTAAAGAGTAAACCGTGTATTAGAATTTTCACGCAAGCTAGTTAACCGCAAACTTATTCTTTAAACAACATTGTACCTGATACCTACATGCTTACAAATTAAGAGAGTAAACACACTGGCAATCATTTTGGCCACCGACACGGTCTTGTCTTTGTTTAGTCAATTTAGCTCTCCGTAATCAAGGGACACCGTAGAGTTTACGGGTTCATCTGCCATGAATTTCTACCCAAATTTTCCACTATCAAGAATTTGTAAATAAATATCCACCAAAAGTAAAACATAAGATATGGTATTGTTAATTTAATTAGTAATTTTGTTAAACTTTTTGGGGCAGCGTAATGTTAGTGTTTTTTTATTGGAAATAAAAATGATAGTTAAGAAAGGTATGAACAAATACCATGGATGAATACAAATAAAGAAGAAGAAATAGCTGATGAAGAATGCTATTGGAATAGAGAAAAAATTCGATGAAAGAATGGATCAAAGTTGTGATTATTATATATTGAAGAGTACAAAGTATTCTACGTTACTTATACACTTTCTATAACAACCATAACATAAAACTAACCACCTCTAACTAACTAACTATAACAAACTTAGTTAGTTAGGAAACTAACTATAGCAGCATGTTTGACATTCCCAGCTTGCACGGAAGAAAATTGAAAGTGCCTAGAGAAAATGTCTTAGTATATATGTTTGCAAGTTGTTGAGCAAAAGCAATGGGCAACAACTTGATAAGACGTAAATGTAGTTTCTCTCACACAAGATGACACTCTATCTCAATTGTTCATGAAAAACAGGATTAGCACTACTATGGAGAGTGGAGCGATTGTCACAAAACAAAAGAGCTGCTCGAGTGTAAATAATTCCAAAATCATCAAGCAAATAGGTTTTCACATGTAGCACCAGCTAGTGCTCGATACTCAGCCTCTTATTAACTTCTAGAGATTGTGGCCTGCTTTTTGGATTTCCAGGAAATAAGGGAACTACCAAGATAAACTGAGTAGGCAGTGATAGATTGTCGGATATCAATACATCCTACCCAGTCGACGTCACTAAATGCTTTGAGCTGGAATATGCTGGAAGTAGAGAAAAATAAACCAGAGCCCAGAGCTGCTTTCAAGTATCTGAGAATTCTATAAGCTACTTGTTGATGAGCCGAAGAAGGATGAGCTACAAATTGACTTAAGTGTTGCACTGCATATCTAATATCGGGCCTTGTATTGGTGAGGTAAATAAGTTGACCAATGAGTCTGTGATATGATGATGCTTCTGTATCATCAAGTAGTGTACCAGATTGTTGGTATAGTCTTACACCATAATCAATTGCAGTAGAAATAGGTTTGCTGCCTAAGATGCCTACATTATGCAATATATCAAGAATATATTTTCTTTGACAATATTGATCCCTTGTTTACTGCAAGCCACTTCAAATCCAAGGAAAAATTTTAAGTCATCAAGGTCTTTGATTTTAAAAACTTCATCCAGAAGTTGAGTAATGGATTTAATCTCTAGAAGATCATTGCCTAACAAGACAATATCATCTACATAAACTAGCAAAGCAGTAGAAGACTAAAGATGTTGCTTAAGAAACAAAGAATGAGCAGAAGAACATTGTTTATAACCATTTGAGATGAGGAAAGTGGACAATCGAGCAAACCACTATCGACTAGCTTGTTTAAGGCCATCCAAAGATCTATGTAATCTACAGACTTGTTTAGGTTGGGTTGAGTGCATACCAGGAGGTAAAAACATGTAAACCTCTTCATTAAGGTCTCCATGCAAAAAGGCATTATTCACATATAATTGCTTTAAATGTCAGTTGTTAACAGCAGCTAAAGCAAGTAATAATCTCACAATAGTTATCTTAGCCACTAGGGAAAAAGTATCAAGGTAGTCTTGACCCTCAATCTGAGTATACGCCTTGGCTACTAACCTGACCTTATATCTTTTTACTTACCCATCAACCTTGTGTTTTATTTTATAAACCCATTTGCATCCAATAGCAGATTTGTTAAGAGGAAGGTCAGACAATATCCAAGTATGATTAGCCTCTAAAGCCTCAATTTTAGCATTCATGGCTTTGATCCACTTATCTGACTAGGAAGCTTCTTTAAAAGACTTGGGTTCTGTCTCAGAGGATGGAGCCATAATAAAACTATGGTATGTAGGAGACAAATTTTTGTAAGATAAAACTGAGGTTAAGGGATAAAGAGTACTTGAGGATTGACAAGTAACAGTTGATGTAAATGTAGTGTGAAAGTCTTGAAACTTCTTTGTTTTGGTTCTTTCCCTATCAGATCTTCTAGGAGCAACAATAACTGGTGAATTTGATGGATCAGAAGAAGTGTCTAAAGAATCCAATTGTGAATGATCAACATAAGTGGTAGGTGAATGAGAATCATCAGAGTTAGTAGAGTGGGAAGAAAAATCCAAATCCTTACCATGCTCATAAATGGTAGAATAGGAATGCACAGGAAATGTGGGAAAAGATTGGGAGGAAATAGAAGAGGCATAAGGAAAATAGTCTTCATAGGAAATGACATGTCTAGACACCATTGTGGCTCTAGTGGAAAGATCAAAGGTAATTTACCCTTTAGTGTGAGGCTTGAAGCCTAAGAAAACAGAAGCAAAAGCTCTAGGATCAAGCTTTCTTTCTATTATTAATGAGAGTGCTAGTCTAACACAAGCAACCAAAGACTTTCAAGGAAGAAATGTCATAAGCAGTGCCATATAATTTTTCAAAAGGAGACATATTATTAAGAAATGGAGTTGGTAAGCAATTGATAAGCAAAGTTTTGTTGGTGGGGAGTGGCTTAGGCTTTGTGTCTGGAAGCTAAGATTTCAAAATAAATTAGTCAAGAACTACTCTTTCATAGTGTTAATTGGAATAGCAAGAACTGTTAAGATGTTGGTCAACTTCAAGACTTAGTGGTCCTAGTAATTATCTTGAAAGAGTAATAAACCCGTTGGTCAGCTAAGTTAAAAATCGAGGTGATCCTTCACAAGAAACACTAACAAAGGTAAGTAAAATGGCTAGTTTGTTAAGAACTTTAAGTGACTCAAATTTAAGAAGAAGAAATAATATAGTAGTAAGACAGTCATCTCAAGATATTTTTTCTGCCTCAGAAAGTCAAGAAAATAAATAAAACTTCTACTGAATTACAAATTGCTAAAATTGAAAATGCTTTGCACAATTGACAATACCCGTTATTAAAAAATGTGATGTTTACAAACTACAATTTTTATGGTCATCCTCCCTTGATGAAGAAATTCATATGCTTGAGTATAATTACCCAAGAACAAAAAATAATAAGGTTATCAATATCTTAGAACAAGAAATGCTAGACAAACATATTTCAAAAGGCTTTAATTTCAAACATTTAGGCTTAATACAAGTGGCTGCCAAACCAAACTATAGGCTAGGAATCAATACGCCAATAATCATTTTATTAAGAGATATAAGATTAAAATATGTAGTGACTCTATTATAGCTGTTATGGAGAGTAATCTTCACAATGGACTCACTTTTTTCAATTGTTATCCGAACTTTTCCATGGATGTAAAAAATGAGTACACTTCTAATGCTATAAAATCATATGTAAAATCCCCAAATGAAGTTTTAGATGAAAAAACTGGACCCTTTCAAATAATATATAGAATATATTATAAAGTAACGAAATTAAATTATAATTTTAAGGCCTTAACACACAAAAAAAAAAGGCCATTTCCGATGGTTAGTTTCCACCGTCCAGCTTCCTTCGGAAATTTTGTTTTTTCCCACGGCCATTTCCCATGGATTTTGAATCCTTCGAAAACTTTCATTTATCCCAAATAGACACAAGGTGAACCCTAGCCATCGTGTTTGATTTTGGTGGTTCCCCTTATGAAATCGTATGTGCGTTCTCCCATTGTGCTCACTGACAAACTGTGCGACTCCGGCGTGTCTCCACCAAACCTCAGTCATGGGAACGGCTTCCTCCGTCATAGGTATGTGTTACCCTTTTTCACTCGAACTCGTCCTCGTTGAGTTATGCCCCAGGAACCTAACAAACATTGTTCCCAAATCTAAACACATTATGTGTAAACTTCTCTGCTTTTTCTTCGTCACAACAACCCTTCTCTGATTCTTATTCAATTTTTGTTTCAAAAACCTTTGGTCTTGCTCTGTCACTCACTGTGATATTTTTTCCCAATTTGTTCCATTTAGCGATGTTGTCAATTTGAAAAATCAGGTTTTTTTTTTTTGTGCTGATGAGGTTCTAGTTTTAAAATCTATATCTTAAAATATGTTTCTTTTTTACAAAAATTAAGAATATATATACATATGCTGAGTTTTGCTTTACTGGTAGCTATGGTTTTCTTTTTGGAATTGATTTGCTGGTTTGGTGGGGGGTTAAGTTTTGGTGCAATGTTTGAAACTTTACAGTGTAGTTAGCTGCCAAAGCTCATTTAAGTTAATGGTATGAAAGTTGATTCATGGATGATCTCAGGTTTTTGTTAAACATCATGCAAGGCCTCTTCAAGTTCAACAATTAGGGACTCATTTCTGATAGCAACAAGTTGAGGCTTAAATCTTTTTACCTGTGCAAACATAAATATTAAAAAGTGATTACTACACTTGAATTGTTTGAAAACATAACTAGGAAGATTATTTTCATTGCACACAGGGGAAAACATGCAGGGGGAAAGATGCATTACATCAAAGGATAAGAGACAAAGGCAAGTCAAGTCATCTACAAGGGGTAAACAATCAACTATTTCTAATTTCATTCATCTATGACCCCCCCACAACCACCATCAAAACTCATATATTCATTTGAAACCTTTATATTTTATAAGAGTTCTAACTAACTATGGTTATGATTAGTATCTAGAGTCTCTAGAGAAGTGTCTCTGGCATGATGTCACTTAATCCAATTCCAGCGATAATATCTTTTATGCTTCAAAATGATATATTAAGAACCAATAATAATTATCTCTTACATTAGGAAAATTTGTTCTGATAGATGTATCATACAGCTGCAATTAAAGTTAATTATATATTTTGACCCATGATTGCTCCAGTATTTTCTGTCTGTCACTCAAAGTTTACTTACTTTGATGGGTTCTACATATTTTTGTAATAATAGTGGTTTTGTATGAGACTTATAAAAAAAGTATATGTCATTTAGCTGAATGTTGTTTTACTTTCAACATGATATAATCCTAACCCAGGAGTAGGAGGGCTGAAATATTACTAACTGCCAGTAGCCAAGCAGAAAAATGGATCATTTGCAATATATTTTGGGTTTAAATAATATATCTACACATGGCATGACAGGTTAAAGTATCCTTAAATCCTTATGCATGTGTATGTGTGTATAACCATATTAATAATTTTGCCAATGGTTTTTTATCCGTCGAATTTTGGGGTGTTCTTTTGAGTATTTGGCACTTCTTATCATTAACTTTAAATTAGTGCACCTTAGGATCCAATCAAGAAGAAGTTAAGTAACTAACTACTAGAGGATTGCTATGTAAAAATATTTATATATACATACAGTGGGAGAAGGTACTTTGACAATTAAACTTCAACTTATTTGCTCTCATTGGATGAGCAAGTGGGGAAGGGTGCATAAATAAGTGAACAAGAAGTTTGGCTTTCAGAGCATGAAAACACTGTGTAGTTGCATGCAGCCTTATTTAGCTTCGTCCTTTGCTTCCTCTTTAATGTGAAAAATATGTGGGGAGAGTGGAGTTGCAACAAGTATGAGTAGTAGGGAAGAGTAGTAATATAGAGTATTGTGTTTATGCTTTACATATAGCGTTGCCTTTCTCAGCTTTACATGTAGTGAGGATCATTGCACCGTTTCCTACAACATCAACCAACCAAGTAGAGACAATGCTTTTCTTATCTCCTATTCTACAACCATAGCAGCATGAACCACAATAGTGATCTTTTGAGGAATTTATAACCACTGACTCTACTTTTGAGAATGAGAATTTTTAGATATGAATGAGAATTATATTACTTATTTCTATAAATAGTATTTTATATAAAAAAATTAAGTGTAGATTGATTTTTTATTTTTTTAAATATATTAATGTCAATGATGCTTATATTATAGATTGCATTTTTTTAATTGTAGTTTGATTTGATATTAAAATCCATGTTATATAATTTTTTTTCTTATGTCAATTGATTTATATAATAATATCATGGATTACGTTAAAAAAAGTATTTCAATCAAATCAATTAATGCTACACATAGGTTTTCATAGTTATTAGAAATCAATTGATGCGTGTCAATTTTCTTTTTAAAATTATTTTTGTATGTATATAGTATATCAAAGTTAAATTCATTATTTTAAAACATATTTAGATTGATTTCCTACTAGCTAATTGATAATGTAAAAGTCTTTTAGATAAATAATATATCAAAAATAAATTTCTAATTTATTTTGTACTTAAAAATTAAAATTATCATTATTTATGATTTTTAGATATTAATGTTACAATTTGGAGTAGTAATTACTTTAAAACCATTCTTCTCAACACTTTTTTTTTCCTGTGGTTTCCATTAAAGGAAACAATATTGGGACCTTCAATATTTAAGAGATTTGTCAAAGCCTTTACTGCCCATGGGTTCCCAAGCCCACGACAGCTACATCGTAATGTTTTCATGGCTAGCACAGAACTGATTAATAGCTTCCATTGTTGTGTCTACGAAATTTATTTTGGACTACAATAATATTCAACTTCCATCACCTGATTCACATGTTTCTCCCTTTCTTGTCTCCCCTCCCTAAACAATAGTATTTTGTCCCTCCCCTCCTTTCTCCTTAGCCCTTCTCTTCCATTTCTTACCACCATTACTATTCATACTCTTTATTTCCTTTAATTCTAGAGACTTTATGTTACTTCATTTTTCCTTTCTATCACAAGGCCTATTATATTTTTAGTAGTTTTTTCATTCCCTTTTCCTTATCAACACATTCTCTTACATCAATAATTACACTTAGAAATAGAGATTCTCTTACATTCTCTTAGTAGTTAAGATTTATTCCTTCAGCCATGTAGTGTGCAAGAGTTTCTATTCTGACAGCAATACATCTTGCCATTATATTTACAAAGAAGCTTCATGAAATTTTGTTCTTTCTAAAATACTTGAAACACACACACACACAACACACATAATGTTCCACCGGTTTAAAGAAGTCAACTGATTTTCTTTCAAACAAACTTGCTGCTAGCTAGCAACAATTGTTTGCTTTTATGATTCTAGCCATTCCACAAACATCAAAATATGTCATGCCAGTGGCTAGTTAAAATCTAAAATCTTCACTACTAGAAAATAGGCCTTTAACATCGGTTATATTTGACTTTTAACATCGGTTGTTAACCGATGTTGAAACCGCTGACGTTAAAAGTATCAACGTTAACATCGGTTTTATCGGTTTTCAAAAATCGATGTTAACATACACTATACAACATCGGTTATTCTTAAAAACCGATGTTGTATAATACATAATAAACAAAAAAAAAATGTTAAATAGGCAAAAATCAACATCGGTTTTTCTAAAAATCGATGTTGTAAGTGAAAAACAACATCGGTTCTATAAAAATCGATGTAAAAATGATACATTCTACATCGGTTTTTAGAAAAACCGATGTCGCTTTACACCTTATAACATCGATTTTTTTTCTAAAAGCCGATGTAGACATTATTTTTTCACATCGGTGTTTCCTATAACCAATGTTGTTTAGTCATTTTCTGCATCATTTATTACATAACCGATTTAGAATGTTATTTTTTTTTAAAAAAAAATGACCTATTCTATTCTCTCTTTATTTTCCCCTGTAAAAAACAAAGTCCAATATTTGAAGTCCAGTAGTGAATTTTTGGAGTTGATATTTAAATTTAAAGTATATTTACAAGCAAATGGGACTTTGGTGGGTGAGGATGAGACTAGGTTATAACATGTGGCATGTGGAGAACCTAATACAAGTGTGGGCCAATTCACATGACTTTGCCATAAATATTGGTATCAAAAGCAAAAGGTCAGAGACATGTGAGAAAATCATCATGCATTGGGCATACTAACATAATTATATAATTACTTCGTGTACATTATCCCACTATATATGAATAAGAAGAATAAAGGAATAAGAAAAGTGTCACTATATTGAAATCTGTACAGTTTGGAACACATTATCCCACTGGCTCAAACTTGCTCTATGCAACTTTGAAATGGAGGTTGGTATGTGTCTGCCAAATCTTGCGATGTGACCTGAATCACAAAGGGGTAAGAGAATTAAGAAAATGGTAACAAAGGAAAAGGAAGCTAGGATGTAATCAATTACACTATATAGCTTCACGTCATGAACCTAACTTTATATCCATGTCCAATATTAATTGCATTACACCATTCAACTTAAAAAGTCAAAAAAACAATGATATCATTAGAAGGTCAATCACGTGTGTTTCTTTGTTTTCACATATCTTCTAGGTATATTACAATTATTTTCTCTTGGTCAAAAAGAGCAAGAGCAATGATACTTGTTTCAAAAGAATAAAAGCAGTGATACTAAATTAGCAAAGGATGTTGATATTAATTAAGACACTCATAAATTACAAACATGTTATTAAGATTTTTCCATCTCTCTTTATTTTATATATATAATAGTATTATCAAAGTATAAATAAATATTCAAAGGAGTCTAAAAATCATCTTCCATAAGCAAAGTTCATTCGAATTAATAGAAGCAAAAATACACAATCCACAACAAATAATTCATAAAGAAAGATAAAATAAAGCAAAATACATTCGAATTAATAGAAGCAAAAATTTGTTCCTTACTTTGAAAATTTAAATTCTACTCACATATTTTTACGTTGTTCCTGATATTTTAAAATATATTTTTCCTTATTAGTTAAAATTTATTAAAATCACACATATTTTTACTTTGTTAAATTCTACTCACATTTTTATAAATATTAAATAAATATCCACTAAAATCCTAAATACACTTATTTATATTATATTTTGA
>PYAF01004633.1:605947-640551 GCA_007407185.1 Glycine tomentella
TTTCCTTATTAGTTAAAATTTATTAAAATCACACATATTTTTACTTTGTTAAATTCTACTCACATTTTTATAAATATTAAATAAATATCCACTAAAATCCTAAATACACTTATTTATATTATATTTTGAAGCTAAACAATTAATTTAGAGAATATAGATAGCTTCAAAATATAGATAAATATCCACTAAAATCACACATGATGTTTCTTGCAGTAAAAAAAAAATGACGTTTCTTGCTTTTTAGGATTTTATAAATTAGAATAAATTCTGAATTTAGTTCTTCAAAATTATGAGTTATCACATAAGTTATCTAAAAAAATTGGTCACCAATTTAATTATCAACACCCTTAAAAAACAAGGGTACAAAAATAATGTGAGAAGATTAAGTCCTTCACGCAAGTTAGGTAAAAGCAACCATAATTTTCAATGGTGATGAATAGGCCAGGACAATTTACAAAGAACAAGTGCTTGATCTTTATTAGGTCTCGAATGAGGGTAGAATTGTTTTTCAAAATTTACTCTTGAATTAATATGAATTAATATAGTTAGTATAATTCATAATTGTATAGCTGTAAGGGAATCTAAGCTTTGAGAACATTATCAAGTTTATGGCTTCACGTACGGACGTACCTTCTAAATAGTGGATAAATATTTGATTTTATATTATTAAAATTTATAATGAATTAATGTTTTAATCTATACATTTTATTATCATTAAAAATCATAATACATAAATTATGTTTTTATTTACAATCAACAATTTAAATTGTGATATAATTATTTTAATTATTGATACTTTTTTGAAAAAAGGTTGAATTTAATTTAGAGATTTAAATAAAAGATAATATATTGAAATAGATGATTCGTTAAAAATATTAAGCATACAAGTAAAGAGTGGTTTGAAATGAATGAAAAGGAAAATTTTATTAGCTGCAAGGTAACTTTACGAAATGCACATTCAAATGAAAGAAAAGATAAAATATTGTTATTGTTGAGAAATGAGAATAACGAATCAAGAGATAACAAGTACTATGAGATTCTCACTCTTGAAGTTAAGTAATTCTAATCTATAACATAATAAGATGTTGTAATAGGATTTAACATTTTTTTACATATTCTCATTCATTATTATGATTTGATAATAAAATAAATTTTTATTAGATATATGTTACCAGAATAAAAGAAGTTAGGAATAAAAGAAGTGCTATGTGTGATACCATACCAAATAATTGACCAAAAGAAAGAGAAGCAATTAATATGTAAGTGTGTTATGAAAAAAGTATAAGAAATTCTTGAAAATGTTAAAATTATAATTGACCAAAAGAGAAACAATTTAATTTTCGTTGAAAAAGAAAAATAACTTTTGTCCTAAATACTAAGTTAATTAAGTTAAGGTTAAAGAAACTAAGTATTAGAAATAATTAAATTTTTATTAATCATATTATTATAGAAATATATGTTTATAATTTTAAAAAACTATGGAGGGACCATGGCTCCCCTGTGTCTCTGTATAGCTCCGCGAATGCCCATATGAACCAGGAAGCAAGAAATCATTATAATAATAGCCACTATAGCAACACAAAAGCTTAGCACAATTCAATTTACTATACCAAATAATCAATCAAATGAACCAATTACAAGCAGTAATCAAGATTCAGGAACATGAAAAATAGATCATCATCACCATACCTCTTGACATCTGTTTCCATAAAAGAAGACATCCCTGGAATCATCAGTATTGGCATCATTTGCCTCAATTACAAGCACTAGTATTGCTCTTCTACCCAATTCAAAATTATACGTGCACACGAGATGAACAGTATTAGCTAGTTATTATTAATTAATTAATCAACTACCAAATTAAGACATGCATGGTGCTTACCTTGCTAATGTTAGAAGCCACCGATCTAAGCGCAAAAAGCCCTTCATTGAGCTTCTTCCTCCGATTTCTCTTGGAAACAATGTTTCCTTAGATGCCACTGATCTAAGACACTATTTTGGGCAGTGTGCAAGGGAAGTGTAATCATCACCTGGCAAAGAATGCAGTGATAGATATAAATCCATAAGCAAGTCACTAAAGTCAACAAACTCAGCTAGCAAATAAGACCATAAGTCCATCTGTCCATGATAGAGAGAAAGAGAGAGAACATGCCACTCACAAAATGCCAGCAAGCACTTACAAGTGCTCCAATTTATTTTCCAATGTTATGAAAAATTAAGCATTGGTCTTTTAACATTGACCTCAGATTTAATTTATTCAAAATAGTCTAAACTTTTAATTTGATTGGGCCAAAACGCTTTAAGACAATGTCTTTTGGTGTGCATGCAGAAATCTTGAGATTTCATAGTGCGAAAGGAATATAAAAATAATTTGAACCAAAGTTGTTGATACCTTAAGATTTTCATTAAACCAAAGTTGTTGAGATGCAATGGAATGAGCTCATATTGTTCGGTTTCACAGCATAGCACTCCTTCAACTTGGCTTATCATAGTTGCCACATAAGCCAAATTGGCCACAACAGAGCAGTTAGTTAACTCACTGTTTATCATAAAGAATTTGGAGCACTGTGTTGAGCAGTACAATGAATTGGTATGTCTAGGAAAACTAGTCAAAACATGAACTTATCTATTTTTTAATCACCAAATTCAACTGATCATATTCTTTACTTTACCATGTATGGACCACTACAGCGGTAAGAGTGAACAGTGTATGACTCAACAAAAAAAAATATATATATAACTTATTGCTATACTCAATTGCTTGAGCTGCTATAAGTTTTTGCCTACAAACTTGCATATTTAAAGACACACCGACACAAATAAGGAAAGTAGTAAGAAGCTGAAATATAAATTTGCATATTTAAAGTCTAGAACGAATGACAGCACCTGCCACGTAACCAGCATGAAACTCTCTAGAACGAATCCAGCCACAAACATCACGGCTCACAACAGGCAACAACAAAGAATCAAACCCTTCATCGCCATTCATGGAAATGGACGTTTCCAAGAATCAAACCCTCAAAACCAAATATTAATCATTATGTGCAATGTATTTTGGCAAACGAAATACTTTAGCCAATTGTATTCCATCTAGACATCTAGTTTGTGCTTTATTCACTGCCCTTCCCCCACCGCTCATACATACACTCTCACACACACCATATGTTTGATTATTTGCGTCACCCAATGCAGAGTAAAAAGGGTTTCTCAATCACGAACTGTACCTTGGCAGTGTTGAATGCGGATGCACTTGAGGCCGTTCTTTCGCGAGGCTAACATATTAAACGGGTTAACCTCGCAATAGCAAGCTCGTTCCTATGCTCGTCGTCGTGAACTATTTCCCATCAAAGTTTCTCATTACCTCCACCGTGCAGATCTCATTGACTCCATTAGACCCACTCTACGCTCCAACACCCCAAACACCGAAGTTTCTTCAAGTGAGGGAACAATATAAACTCGAGAATGACAATTTGTGTACTGAATCTTATAGCGTTGTTTTGAATCTGTGTACTGGAAAGACTTTGAGGCTGTTCGAGTTTTTCACAAGGTGATTGATGAACGAATCAAAAATATGTTCTGAGGGTGAGGTTGTGAAATCTCCCATATGCTTGGAAATCAAGTACTTGCCTCCGTGAATTGGAAATCACGCACAGGCGCTTGGGGGATTGTTGGGTTTGGAAGGGAAAGGAAAGTTAGGGTTTGGAAAAAAAAAAAAGGAAAAGAGTGAATGATTTGATTAGGGATTTGGGGTAGTAAAAGAAAAGACAGGGTGGGTATGCAAAAATTAACTCGGCGTCTGGGATGCATTTTCTCTTCCAGATTTTGATTCCATGATCCAACAACATCGGTTTTGGATAAAACCGATGTTGACAAACATACGGTGGCATTTTTGTAAATAATGATAGTTCCTTAACATCGGTTTTTCGAATAACCGATGTTAATAATCCTACGTTAACATCAGTTTTTCGAAAAATCGATGTTAAGGAACTCTCGTTATTTACGAAAATGCCACCGCGTGTTTGTTAACATCGGTCTTATCCAAAACCGATGTTAACTTGGCGATGTTAAAACTACTTTTTGTAGTAGTGCTTATAACAGAAGAGTGCACAAAATAATTAGCTAGCTTAACATAAAACTTAGCTGGAAAATAAATACACACATGGATATTATTCCATCTTATTTATAAAATGCATCAGCATTACATGTTGAATCACTGAAATCACTCCTCCATTTCAGTTATCTAATTTATTTTCTCAAGTGCTCTTGATATGTTCAATTATTTTAGCTCATCCAAGAACTGCATCAAGTTATTGTAAGAGGATCCACCCTCCTCTATAGTCTTCTTGGCAGCATCATCAAGGTACAACCACACCATTACTGTTTATTTATTTTGTTGTCACATTTCTGCTTGACAAGTTGATAGGAAAATTAGAATTTTGCTACATAGCTCTACCTCCTCTAATGATCAATAATCAGAGGGTGCATTCACTTGCTATTTGGATTTTTTTTCTCATTCATATGCCTAACAATGAAGTGTGATTAACAATTCTTAATGTAAATAATATACTGGTTCAGATGAAACCCATGCCTATTAGAGGGTTCTAAAACTTGAACAAATCAATTGTGAAGCAAGTACAACTATAAGATACTCTGCCTGAAGAACTTAGCTGACACTAACTCCTTGTTGATAAAGTTGTGGCCATGGTTGTCAACCGTGAGTGTTTAGGTAAATCCAACTTGTAAGCTTGACTAGTGAACTTGTAAGAGTTTACATTCTCAAATAGTATTATTTAAAAGAAATATTTTTTTATTCTAATACCTCAATCTATCAAACATAATTGTGCCTGTAAGTTTGTAACCTTATTATATTGCCTTCGTTTTCATATATGAATGAATTTGCTCACATAATGTTTCCATGTCTTGTCTATGCGGTTTGGTGAAGCTGTTTAGAATCATAAGCAAAGCAACCTTTTGCTTTTGCAATTTTGGATTACTGTATACTTACCACAACTTGATTTTGACCCTTTTTGCAGATGTGTCTTGTTTCCAGGGCTTGTTGTTTTGCCTAGAGGTAACTTTTTTGTTGCTTCATAACTTCTACATTTATCACATTGATGCACAAATGATGAGGTAAATTTTATTTTTTTCTTTCTCCCTTCTACATTTAATTATTATTTTAAATTTTTGAGAACTTTTTTATTTCTCATTTATATGGAAATGAATTATGGCCTATCAAATTTAAGGTACATATGCTCTTAAAAGAAGTTACTGTTACCTCACGCATTCACATGAATACATTGCTAGAAAGTTGAATTTGAATAGAATCAAATAATTATATTTACATTGCAGTGAAATATTATTTATTTATTTATTTTCTTTGGGAAAAAATATTTTATTTCTCTAATCAATCCTAAAAGTGTATATGTAAACATTTGTCAAATTCAATAAATTAAGTGATTATATAGTAGTATTTTTTATATGCATAGGATTTTTTATATAGAAAAAATCTATTTACATATAGACCATACCCTTTATTATTTCTATATAGAAAGCATAGTGAAAATATTGTGGCAGATAAATATAAGTTACATTTGTTTTACATTTCCAAATTAAATTGAGGGTGTCCTACGTAATTTTAGCTTTATTTGGGTCTCTTTTTTTTTTGTTGCTGATCTGATATAAAAAAGTCTGAATGAAGGTGGGTTTTTTTTCTATTAATATGCAAGTTTACTTTTAAAAAGAATTTATTAATTATTCATGCAGTCTTATATAATGTTGGATTATTGTTCAGTGTATACCGCTGTCATTTTCTTTCTAAAAACAATATCCAGAACAATTTTATTCTAGCACTTACTTTATTTGCATGAACATAAACCACATATCATTTTTTTATATAAAAATGAATAATGTTCAGTTTCTTGTATTTAAAAATAAACCAATAAATATTTATATTTTAAATACCACATTTCTTAATTACTAAACATTTAGTTTGTAAACATATTTTGAAATAAAAATATGTAAAATCATATAATATATTTATGGTACATATACTATAATTTAAAGTTGTCAAGTATAACCCATGCCCTGAAAATTGAAATGGTAAATGATTAAGCAATGCCATTTTTTATTAAAAGAATGAGAGAATAATGGTCAAAGCTTTATGTCATATAATTTTTAGTCTTATTTTAATGTAGATTTGCTTCAATGTTAGTCTATAAGCTATTCATGGATTGTTAGAAAATCTAATTCTTGGCCTATATTTATGGTAAATGTTTTCACTAGTTTAAGCTTTTGGGATCCTTAGTTCATGACATGGTATTAAAGTCCTCCTTACACACCCAACTCCAAAACCATACAACCAATATGACAGAGAATAGAACGCACCTCTATTTCCAATTTAGAAAAGAACATGAAACCGGACATTGCCCTCTTGGGTGCATTTGGGTCATTTTTCTTCTGTTTTTTCTTCTTTCCATCTTCATCATCTTTTGATTTTTTTTTAAGAAGTAGATGCCTTAGAATGTCTCCTTCAGACCTTAGAATGTCTTCATTTATGTATTTAACATGCTTTGTTGTTGTCAAGTTAGTTGGGAATGGAAGGGTGGAAAAAAGGAAGTGGATGGGAACACTAGTTCAACTTGTTGGTTTCCCTATTCAGCTTCCCTTTTACTTCATTTTAGCACCCAAAGATGTCACCACAAATAGTAGCATTCATCCAAAACAACCATATGCTTCTTAGCTAGCATTTATCTATCTCAATTGGCCTACTTGTGGGAAATTTGATGGTCTTCCTATTAACATATGTGCTTATTATTATGTTTATTTTTTGTTTTCATTATCTGATGGTTTTCCTATTAACACTCAATATATATTCCATAAAGAATTGGTATCCTAAACATTGCTAAATCATGCTGGAATCTGGATTAGTGTGTAAGCATTGAATGATATCCGTGAATTTGATTTTTTTTAAAAGACATTCTAAGACGGTTCTGCAAAAAACTGTCTTAGAATCCTCAATTTTTTTATTTTAAAAATGACATACTAAGACAGTTATTTGAAAAATCATCTTAGAAGGTGTCGACTTTCCACGTCACCAGATTCTAAGACGGTTTTCGAATCGACGTAGAAAGTGCTTGTTGGAGTAGTATACTATCCCATACGTGTATTTCCAATCCGTCGGAAGTTCTCCACGGGTCATTTCTGACGGATATTTCCTTCGGAAATTACCGACGGACGAAAAAATTCCGATGGATAACATTTCCTACGAACGTTTTAGCGACCAATTTTTGATCGTCGGAATTTCGTCGAAAATTCCATTTTTCTGACAGATTTTGTTGTTTAGCGATGGATTTTGTCCGTCAGAAATTGCATTCTTTTTTGTAGTGTAAGATCATCACCTGAAAATGAAACTATACTTGTAGAAGCAAATCAAAGAAAATCTTTCGTTCAAGTACCTAAAAAGCTTAAACACAAAGAAGTAGTGGATAATATCCAAAAAATTAGCTATTTATAGACATTATAGAGGAAGAAAAAATTTATAATACTCAATTTAGAGAAATAATTCAAGAAGACAATAATACTAGATTAAGAATAAATAGGTCAACATCTTTTAAGGCATTGGAACATCAACACTTAGTTAGAGAAGGACCTTTTAGACACTCAATTGATGATTCAAAAATTAGTTTTGATCTGAAAGGATTAGACAACACTGTACCCAAAATTTCTAGACTTGTATATGAAGAAACAATAAGGTCTGAGTCGCCTACCTATTCTCCAACTACATCTCAAATACGTAACACCTTACAAGAGAGCCACCCTTTCAAATTGATACGCAATGGATAAGAGATGACTTTGAAGCTCCATATAATAAACATTCAAGAGTTTGGTTTTTCTCGACTTTTACAAAAGATGAAACAGATCAATTTAGTGAACATTTTTTATCAATACGTGAAAGAAAATGAAATAACATATCTTTCTTTGATTGGTTTTCAAACTGTTGTAAAACAAATAATTTAAATTACCCATTTAATAGGGAGAAAGAACTAAAACCTTTATCAAAGATATCAATTGTATGGATATGCCAAGTTCCTCAAAATTTAACGGACCAAAATCTCCAATTCAACCAATTTATAAATTAAATAATGTACCTCAAAAGGATCTAGAAGCCATTAGATTTAAGAGTGACATGGAAGTAGATATAAAGGATATAAAAAGAAACGTAGAAAAATTAAGTCTAGGAAAGTCGTCAATTAACACTTTGAAAAAACTGATTTAAAAGGTAATAAAGTAAAGTTTCAAAATAGAAGTTATCACAAATTACGAAATTATTATCCTAGAGCTACTTATTTTGATATCCAAATCGAAGAAAAGGAGAATTTGTTCAAAATTAATTTACAGGGTCTGACATTTGAGAATGGAATTTAGACGGTCTAAGTAGACAAGGTATACTAGATTTAACTTGTCAAATGTCAATGACTGCCACTATCTACAAAACTAGAAGATATACAGATAGATACACCACAATGTCTATAATTCAAGGTTTTACTGGACAATAAAAAGGATGGTGGGATAACTTGCACTCAGTAAAAGAGAAAGAATTTGTATTAAATAGTGTAAAAGTTGAAACTCAAGAACAAGATGCATATGCCACTTTAATATATACCATATACACAATTTTCTAGGAGATCCAAATATATTTAAAGAAAAAGTTGCTAGCTAACCTATTTTGTCATACTATGTCATATTATAGATGGTATAAAGATACTTTTTTTATATCAAAAGTAACACTTAGAGAAGATGGATCAGCTAGATTTTAGAAAGAAAGATATTAGTCGGACTTCCAAAATTATTTTTTGAAAAGGTTAAAATGAACTTACAAAGAATATATGGTAATCCTATAACTTATGAAAATTTAACTTATGGTCAAATACATAATATAGTAGTGGATACTGGGATGCGGGTTTCTACTAATTTCAAATTATAAAATAAAATTTGAAAAGAAAAGGTGACAAGTAAGCAAGAGGTGGGAACCTTTTGTCAAAAATATGGAATAAAAACTATTAGAGCTCCCAGTGCTATACAAAAAATAAAAATTAGAAAACAATCTAAACCAATAAATACTTGTAGAAAACCTTACAAGAGAAAATCTACTAAAAACATAACTCAATATTTTCAAAATCAAAAAGCTAAAAATATAAAATCAAAGAAAAGGAATAATGTTTGCTGGAAATGTGGAAGAATAGGTCATTATGCAAAAAATTGTAGAGTTCAATAGAAAATAAATGAGTTAGAGATAGATAAAAAATTAAAGGAAAGTCTACTAAATGAATTAATAAATTATGACATAGAAGAAATTTCTAGCGAAGATAAAATAGATGGAGATGATGAGGGAAGTGAAGTAATCTATCAACTAGAGAACTTCATTTTGGGAAAAGACCCATACATTGACGAGGAAGGTTACTATTTAGGTCCTACTCTATGTAACTGTACAAATTGTAAATCTGTCAACATGTTAACTAAAAATCAAACCTCTACACTAATTTCTATAATAGATAAGATGGAAGAGTCACCATTAAAAAAAATGAGTTTTTGCACCAATAAAATGATTTAATTTAAAGGATGAAGAAAGATGAAAAGAAATACTTCAACCAGTAGATATGAAAGAAATATACAGTAGGTTTAAAACTCAAAGTGAGCAAATTACTATAAAAGATTTACAAAATGAGATTAAGAATCTTAAGCAAGATATCCAAATACTTAAGCAAAATGAAATTTCGTTAGAGTATAGACTACTAGAACTAGAAGGAAGAAAAAATTTAAAGGTACAAGATAAGACAAATAATGAAGACAAAAGCTTGGGACTTTTATTAATTTATTAAGTATAATTAAAACTTAGAGATGGTATTGTGAAATAATCCTAGTAATCCAAAATGAAACATTTAACATGGTTGCTTAATTGATTAGCTGGCATCAATTGTATCCAAGAACGATTAGTACCTGCAAAATATTATGAAAAAACAAAAAAAGGTTAGCAGTGCAAATGGATCTCAAATGAGTATCCAACATAAATTGTCTAATGCAAAAATGTGTACAAGCAAAATATGTTACACCACCTCATTTGTATTAGTTAAAAACATGACCGCACAATTAATATTAGGAACACCATTTTTAACTATATCATATCCTTTTAAGGTGACTGAAAAGGGAATAGTATCGGAAGCCCTAGAAAAAAAAATATTTTGGTTTTATTTGACCCCCCGTGCCTAAAGGAATTAAATATGTTATAAGAAGCTTCTATAACTATTGTAAATTTAATCCAAAGGAAACAAAAACACATAAATACGCTAAATAAAGAAATACAATATAAGAAAGAGGGGCTCCAAGGTTAGTAATATATTATAAGCCTCTAAACAAAGTACTAAAATGAATAAGATACCCACTACCTAACAAATCTGATCTAATAAAAAGGTTGCATGACACAACTATATTCTTTAAATTTGACAAGAAGTCAGCCTATTATCAAATTTTTCTGGTAAAGGAGGAAAAATACAAAATTTCTTTTGTAGTCCCATTTGGACATTATAAATGGAATGAAATGTAATGCCCCAAGGCTTAAAGAATGCACCTAGTGAATTTCAAAATATTATGAATGACATTTTCTACCAATATATGGAATTTTTGATGGTATATTTAGACGATTTACTAATTTTTTCAAAAGGAGTAAATCAACATATTGTTGGATATAGGGGGAGCAACAAGAAGAATGAAGTTTTTGACTTAGAAGTGTTTTGAGCTTTTCACATGCCTTGAAGATTGAAATCCAAATCCAAGTGTATGAGAAGCAAATCTGTTGATCCTTGTATTTGTATACATATAGTCATTTACATGCTTACAAGTTTTTATCAAGAATCAAAGCAATTTCGAAAAAGATCTCAATGGGTACAGTTTATGGAAAAATATAAATTCATTCACTGTTTTAATCGATTACCCATAATACTAATCGATTATTTTGTTCATGTTTAAAACTGGAAAAGCTTTGATAAACAGTTTAATCGATTACATCATGGATTAATCGATTATATGGCTTGTGTTTACAAATGGAAAAACTTTAATGTACACATTAATCGATTACACATTTCTTGTAATCGATTACATAGTGTAATTCAAATATAATACATTTCTGCTTTAATCGATCACCATTTATTGTAATCGATTACACAAGCTATCTTGTAAATCATGTTTTCACTAAATTAATCGATTACCATCATTTGTAATACATTACATAGGCTATTTTGAAAAAGTTTGCTTTGCTACCTTAATCGATTAGCATTATTTGTAATCGATTACACAGACTATTTCTGTTATAAAACTTCACTGTGTTAATCGATTACAACTCGATTTAATCAATTATATTGTTTATTATGAAACCCAGAAAGTTTCCTTAAACACTTTAATCGATTAAGTAGTAATTTAATCGATTACACAACTCGTTTTAATCGATTATTGTGCGCGTTTAATCAATTACAGGTTGTTACAAAACTTTGTTATAAATAGAAAGAAGACTTGGCTTGCAACTTAACTTGAATACTTCGAAATTTCTAAATACACACAAGTCTTCATAAAGTTCTAAAGTGTTTTTCTGAGTTTACTTACTTCTTGTCCAACTTTTTAATCTTCATGTCCAACTTTTTAATCTTCATGGGTATTGAATGATTTCTTGGGCAAGATATTTCTAAAGAGAAAAGGAGAGCATGTTCTGAAAGTTTGTTTCTGCATTCAACCTTGGTTGGTAATCCATTTGCATTCATTTTCAATGGATCATCAGGTTGCTTCTCTCCTTAATCTTTGAGTGTAATTTTGATTTTACAATTTCTGTTATTTGGTGCTATTGTAAAAGGTTCTTTGAAGCTATTGTAAAAGGTTCTTTGAAGCTTGTTCTAGAGTAATGTTCTCTAGGGATGAACAGAGTAGTATTCTCTTGTTCTTGATCTTTAAGAGTCTAATAAGGTTTTAGATTTCTATTCTTTATCTAGAGTTGATAAAGAGAGATTGTTGTAAAGCTTGTAAGAATAGAATTTTATAATAGTAGAAGTCTAATATAGTGTTGATTAGAAGAAACTGGATGTAGCTTCTCTTGAGAAGTAAACCAATATAAATTGCTTGTGTTGATTTTCTTATCTCTATCTTTTCAATTTATCTAGTTCATTTGTTCTTGATAGTTTTATCATTACTCAACAAGTTATGTTTTGAGCTATTGATTTCTTGGGCTGAGAAATTTGATTGATTAAAAGCATTCTTGGTTTAAAAGTGATTAAGATCCATTAACTCTGATTTTATAAATAATTTTAAAAGACTAAGTTTAAACCAATTCATCCCCCCTCTTGGTTATTGTGGGTATTCCTATTGTTTTCAATTGGTATCAAGAGCAGGTTCTTAAGTGTTAATCAAGATCACTATCTTTTTTTAAAAAGAAAATGAATACCACACAAATCACCTTCAAGGAGGGTGTCTCCCTCAATCGCCCTCCGATGTTTGAATGAGAGCATTTCAGCTTTTGAAAAAATAGAATGAAAATCTTTATTCAATCAAATGACCCAAGAGCTTGGAATGCAATAGAAAAAGGTCCTGTGATTCCTATAAAAACTGTTGGTAATGATATGATTCCCAAAAAGTGGGATGAAATGACAGATGCTGAAAAGAGAGTGGTTCAATATGATTTTAAAGCTAAGAATATGATTACTTCTGCACTTTCCTCTGATGAATTCTTTAGAACTGTTAGGTGCACAAGTGCAAATGAGATGTGGGAAATGTTGGAAATCACTCATGAAGATACAGATGAAGTGAGAAGATCAAGGAAGCATGCCTTAATACATGAATATGAAATGTTCAAGATGAATTCCATAGAAAACATATATCAGCTTCAAACAAGATTCACTCACATAGTAAATCATCTTCTTGGTCTTAGAAAGATTTTTGATGCTGAAGAATTGGATATCAAAATCTTGAAGTGTCTCATAAGACAATGGCAACCAAAGGTGACAACAATCAAAGAATAAAAAAATCTATCCAAAATGTCAATGGCTGCACTATTTGGTAAGCTTCTTGAGTATGAACTTGAAATTTCACAACTAACCAATGCTAAAGATGCAAAAAAGAAACATAAAAGCATAGCCTTGAAAGCTGCATCCTCAAAGGCTGAAAAAGTGGAAAACTCAATTGAAGAAGATGAAGATGACAACATGAACTTGATTGTTAAAAAATTCAGCAAGTTCTTGAGGAGAAACAAGAATAGAAAATTCACAAAGAAAAATAACAACAACAATAAAAGGAGTGACAACAACTTCACTTGCTTCGAATGTGGTAAGTCTGACCACATTAAATCTGAATGCTCTATCTTTCTAAATAAGTAACAAGGTGAAAGAAAGACAAAGAAAGAAGGAAAGCCTAAGAGAGCCTAGATAGGTTGGGAAGATAATGAGTCAACAACTTCTGAATCATCAAATGAAGATGAAGAAGCAAATGTGTGTCTCACTTCCACAATTAATGAAGATGATGATCTCTCATGTGCTGGAACTGAGGTAAGTTCTGAATATGATCAAGTTATTGATGTCTTTCATAAAATGCATGAAGAAGCCAAGAAACTTACAATATCCAATAATAAGCTAAAAGGAAATCTTAGATGGCATGTTGTAAAAATTACAGAATTGCAAGCCAAAATTTGTGACTTGAAAGAAGAAAATGAAAAACTTGTTTCAAGTTACAAAATGAATGGATGTGTATATGCTTCTTCTTCATCTAATGTTGATAAATACAATATGTTACAAAAGGATTTTGATGATTACAAAAGAAGTCAAGGAGAAAAATACATGTTACTTCTATCTAAGAATAGTGATTTGATTGATCTCTTAAGAAAGCTTTATAAAGGAAGATGCAACTTGTCTGAAATGATAAGTGTGCAAAAATATGTTAGAGATACTTCTGGTTTGTGTTACAGACAAGGCTCAAAGTCTTTTTGGCAAAACTGTATTTGTACCACCAAAACAGAAAAATCAAAAGCATGTCCATAATTCAAGGATCAATCAAAATACTTATTCAAGGAATTTATTAAAATCTGTAACTTGCAACTATTGTATGATAAAAGGACATACTTCTTATAAATGCTATGTTAGGAGATTCTATGTGCCTAATGGAGAATGTATTTAGGTGCAAAAGAAAAAGAAAGTGGCCAACCCCTATGGACCCAACCTCAATTGGGTACCTTCCCTTGAAAATTGATTTGAATTTTGCAGGTATGTCTAAGAGCAAGATCATCACTATGGTATCTTGATAGTGGATGCTCTAGACATATGACCAGTGACATATCTATGCTCACAAATCTAACTCTTAAAGATGGAGGATTTGTCACCTATGGAGACAACAACAAAGGGAAGATAATAGGTGAAGGAAATATAGGAAACAACTTTAAAACCAAAATAAAAAATGTTCTTTTTGTGGAAGGTTTAAAGCATAATCTCCTAAGTATAAGCCAACTTTGTGATAAAGGGTTCAAAGTATCATTTAATGACAATTGCTGCATGATATGTGATGGACAAAATGGTGAGGTGATTCACATAGGTAAAAGAAAATGTAATATCTATTTACTCTCCGTTGATCATGCATTTTTCATAACACTTCTTGCCTAATAAGTAAAATTGATGAATCTTGGCTATGACATAGAAGGACAAGTCACATTAACATGCATCATATAAACAAGCTAATTAAAAAGGATTTAGTTATTGGCTTACCCAAACTCAAGTTTGAAAAGGACAAATTATGTGATGCTTGTCAAAAGGGGAAACAAACAAAAAATTATTTTCAAAGTAAAAATATTGTTTCCACTTCAAGACCCCTTGAATTACTTCACATAGATTTGTTTGGTCCTTCTAGAACTATGAGCTTAGGAGGTAATTACCGTGGGCTTGTCATTGTAAATGATTACTCTAGATTCACATGGACTCTGTTTTTGAAATCCAAGAGTGATGCTTTCAATGCTTTTAGAAAATTGGCCAAACTTGCTCAAAATGAAAACGAGAGCAAAATCATCTTAATGAGAAGTGATCATGGTGGAGAATTCCAAAATGAACATGTTAAAAAATTATGTGAAGAAAATGGAATTAACCACAATTTTTCAGCTCCAAGAATACCTCAACAAAATCGTGTTGTGGAGAGGAAAAATAGATCCCTTGAAGAAGGTGCAAGAACTCTTCTTAATGAGACAAATTTGCCTAAATATTTTTGGGTTGATGCTGTAAGTACAGTTTGCTACACTTTGAATAGATTGTTAATAAAGCCTATTTTAAAGAAAACCCCTTATGAACTATACAAAGGTAGAAAACCAAACATTTCTCATTTGAGAGCATTTGGCTGTAAGTGTTTTGTTTTGAATAATGGCAAAGAATCACTTGGAAAATTTGATGCTAAAGCTGATGAAGCTATTTTCCTTGGATATTCATTACATAGAAAAACATATAGAATTTTCAAAAAAAGAACCTTGTGCATGGAAGAATTTGTACATGTTATTTTGATGAATCTAATCCCTCAAAAGAGGAAAAAAAGTGTGATGTAGATGCAGGTCCTTTGGAGGAGTTTATCCAGCTAAATGATTTAGCGATTAAAGAAAAAGAAGAATCAATTGCTGAAGCAAAACAATCAACGCCAAACCAAAGAGCCAAAAGATTGGAGAACTACAAGAGATCTTTTCCTTGACAATATCATTGGTGAAGTCTCAAAGGGAGTATCTACTAGATCTTCATTAAGAAATCTCTGTTGTAATATGGCTTTTGTTTCACAAATAGAACCTAAAAAGATTGATCAAGCCTTAATTGATGAACATTGGATGCATATCATGCATGATGAATGGAATCAATTTAAAAGAAATGAAGTTTGGGAACTTGTTACTAGACCTTCTTCTCTCAAACCTATTGGCACTAAATGGGTTCTTAGAAACAAACTTGATGAGAGTGGAATCATAGTCAGAAATAAAGCTAGATTGGTTGCAAAAGGTTACAACCAAGAGGAAGGCATTGACTATAAGGAAACCTTTGCACCAGTTGCAAGGTTGGAAGCCATTAGGTTATTGCTTGCATATGCATGTTTAATGGGTTTTAAACTTTTTCAAATGGATGTTAAAAGTGCCTTCTTAAATGGATATATTGAGAAGGAGATATATGTGGAGCAACCTCCTGGTTTTACTGATTTCAAACATCCAAATCATGTTTTTAAAACTTAAGAAAGCTCTCTATGGTTTAAAACAAGCTCCAAGATCTTGGTATGAAAGGTTAAATAAATTTCTGCTTGATCAATCTTTCATAAGAGGACATGTTGACAAAACCTTGTTCATCAAAAGGCAAAAAAATGATATTTTATTGGTTCAAATATATGTTAATGATATAATCTTTGGTTTAACTAATCAAGTGTTATGCAAAGAATTTTCTACCACTATGCAGAATGAGTTTGAGATGTCAATGATGGGAGAATTAACATTATTTCTTGGTCTTCAAGTGAAGCAAATGAAGGATGGAACATTTCTAAACCAAACCAAGTATTGCCTTGAAGTGATCAAAAAGTTTGAAATGGAGAAAAGCAAAGATGCTGCAACTCCAATGGCAACTTCAACCTATCTAGATTCAGATGAAAAAGGAAAGAACGTTGATGAGTCAAAGTTTAGAGGAATGATTGGATCTTTGCTGTATTTGACAGCTAGTAGACCAGATATTATGTTGAGTGTGTGTTTGTGTGCAAGATATCAAGCAAATCCCAAAGAATCACACTTCACTGCAGTCAACAAGATCCTCAAATATCTCAAATCAACTCCAAAAATTGGTCTTTGGTATCTTAAAGGTGCATCACTTAACATTATTGGTTATTCTGATTCTGATTTTGCAAGGTGCAAATTGGATAGAAAAAGCACTAATGGAACTTGTCATCTACTAGGAAGTTCACTGATCTCATGGCATTGCAAGAAACAATCTTGTGTTGCTTTGTCAACAGCTGAAGCTGAGTACATCTCTGCTGAAAGTTGTTGTGCTCAAAGTCTATGGCTAAAGCAACAATTGCTAGATTATGGTGTAGAATTAAAAGAAATACCTCTGCCGTATAACAACACAAGTGCTATCAATATTTCCAAGAATCCAATAATGCACTCAAGGACCAAACATATTGAGATAAGACATCATTTCCTAAGAGATCACATTCAAAAAGGTAATATCAAAATTGACTTCATTGATACTCACAATCAATTGGCTGACGTATTCACTAAAACTTTGGCTAGAGGTAGATTTTATACTCTTAGAAACATGCTAGGTATCCTTAATGAATCTAATCTTTACTAGCTGGATTGGTATGTGTTTATCTAATGTGAAATAGCTTGTCTGGTAAGTCATCACATATGCTTAAAAACTCCAAGTTGTGCTTCATAATACACTTTTCATTATGCTAAAATCTCTATAATAATCGATTACCTATCGGATTAATCGATTAAAATCACTTAAAAAGCTCTTCAGAATGAATTTTGAACTCATGTAATCGATTACAGCATCGAGATAATCAATTATTTGGCCTTCGAAAATATTTCAAAAAAGCCAAAGTTCACTGGAATAATCAATTACACCTCAAATTAATCGATTACACATGGTCAAAAACCTTTTTAGAAGTAAAGTCTCATGGAATAATCGATTACGGTGAGTGGTAATCGATTAAATTGACTGAAAATTTTGTAAAATTTGAATTCTTTTTGTAATAATCGATTACAAATCATCTTCTTCAACTGAATCTCACTAAAATAATCGATTCTTGGTCAAAATAATCGATTACTGATCGAGCAGAAAGTGATTTTGCTTACGAATTAAACAATTACATGAGCATATAATCGATTATTCATGGAATTACTGCAAAATCTGACAGTTTTTCTTGGAAATTGTAACTGCCCAACTGCCACCTAATTCAAATTTGAATCTTCTGTGTCTTAATGGTAGTGGATTGATTCGTAGTAACTGTTCCTTATTTCAAATTTTGAATCTTTGGAGCCCAAATTTTCTGTAAATACAACCCTTGTTGAAGGATGAAATCACACATTTCTCATCTTCTTCCTTAAACACTGTTGTGTTCTTCTTCTCTCTGAGTTTAGAAACTCTGCCCAGATAGTCTCTCATTCCTTTCTAGCCATGTCTACCTCTAATAGAGTCAAAACCTCCAAAATAAAGGCTGGTGAAACTTCTAACCCTGCTGTCAATAGGTTAGACCACTGGTTTCCTGCTGAAAAAGACAAAATGACCTATCTTCAGTTCAATGCTACCAAATTAATTTGTTCCCCCAAATACCTTGAACTTGATTGGTTTATTAGAGAAGGTTTTCAATTCCCTGCCTTCATTGAAACCCAAGGATTGAGAAAATTTGTTGAGATGAAGGGTACCTATTACCCTAAATTAGTGAAGGTGTTCTACACCTGTGCTAAGGGTTCTATGGATGGGACCCTTAGGTTTCAAGTTAATGGAGTAGCCATGGAGATTACTCTTGAGATTTGGGAAGCTGTAACTGTAATTTCCTTTGAAGGTGAAAGGAAATTCGAAGAAGAGATTGAGGGGTACAATAGGGTGGAAACCTATAGGGGGATGCTTCTTGATCCCCAAATGAGGCTGAAGCTTAGGCTAAGCGATGGCCTAATGACCCATGAGGACAGACTCATTCACTACTTAATTACCTACATTCTAACTCCTAGAGCAACCAATCATGCCCAAGCCACTAATGATGACCTACAAATTATGTATGGTCTCAATAATTCTATTCAGATAAATTGGATTCTTATTCTAAAAGAAATTATGCTTAAATCAAAGATGTTAATGAACTACCCTTTTCCATACCCTGTTCTTGTTTCCAGGTTTATATACTACTTTAATATTGATGTTTCTAATGAGGTTGTTGACAACACAAACTCAAGCAACAACCTCATCAAAGATAAGCATCTTACCAAGCTAGGGATGGTCAAGACTCCTCAAGGATGACAAATGGCTGGCCAATATGTCCCTGCTGCTAGAAATGAAGAAGAAGAAGAAGCTAAAGATGAAGGCCCTGCTCAACCATCTTACAGTCCATTTGAATCTCTTATGATTCAAAAGATGGATGGCTTATTATCCCTTCATTATGAGCACGAGGCTGAAACTAAATCAGCTTTGGAGGAGATCAAATCTAGGGTAGAAAGCATAGAAGCTAGGCTTGTGCTTGATGATTTTCCTAACTAAATTCAAGCTTCTTGTACTTTCTAAATGTCGCTCTGTTTTCTTTTAATGTTTTTCAATCTAATTAATGTACTGTTTTTTTCTTCTTCTTTCCAATTAATGAATTTGCATTTGCTTTTCTTACTTGTTGTGCTATCTTTTGCCTTTGAAAAGCCAAATAGGGGAAGTAAAAGTTGATTGGAAACTAAGAAACTAACTCTGTAATTAACTCTGTATGCTCTGTTTTATATTGTATTTTTTTACAAATTGATGAATGATGAAATTCACTAAGTGAGGGGGAGCAAACTAAGTTACAGAACCTAACTAAAAGAAGTAAATGATTAATGGTTAAACCAACAGATTTCTTAACACTTGTTCTTGGAAAAAAGGATGATTTGTTTTCAGGATTGATAAAGTTCAAACAAAGTTCAAGAATTCTATCTTTGCTCATCCTTCAAAGCACTACAAATCCCAACATATGGTCAATCAATATTTGGCATGTTCAAAGCCAAAAAGGGGGAGATTGTTGGATATAGGGGGAGCAACAAGAAGAATGAAGCTTTTGACTTAGAAGTGTTTTGAGCTTTTCACATGCCTTGAAGATTGAAATCCAAATCCAAGTGTATGAGAAACAAATTTGTTGATTCTTGCATTTGCATACATATAGTCATTTACATGCTTACGAGTTTTTATCAAGAATCAAAGCTATTCCGGAAAAGATCTTAATGGGTAAAGTTTGTGGAAAAATATAAATTCACTATTTTAATCGATTACCCATAATACTAATCGATTATTTTGTTCATGTTTAAAACTGGAAAAGCTTTGATAAATAGTTTAATCAATTACATCACGGATTAATCGATTATATGGCTTGTGTTTACAAATGGAAAAGCTTTAATGTACATATTAATTGATTACGCATTTCTTGTAATCGATTACATAGTGTAATTCAAATATAATACATTTCTACTTTAATCGATTACAATTTATTGTAATCGATTACACAAGCTATCTTGTAAATCATGTTTTCACTAAATTAATCGATTACCATCATTTGTAATCGATTACATAAGCTATATTGAAAAAGCTGCTTTGCTGCCTTAATCGATTACCATTATTTGAAATCGATTACACAGGCTATTTCTGTTATAAAACTTCACTGTGTTAATCGATTACAACTCGGTTTAATCGATTATATTGTTCGTTATGAAACCCAGAAAGTTGCCTTAAACACTTTAATCGATTAAGTGGTAATTTAATCGACTACATAGCTTGTTTTAATCGATTATTGGGTGCGTTTAATCTATTACAAGTTGTTATAAAACTTTGTTATAAATAGAAAGAAGGCTTGGCTTGCAACTTAACTTGAATACTTTGAAATTTCTAAATACACACAAGCCTTCATAAAGTTCTAAAGTATTTTTCTGAGTTTACTTACTTCTTGTCCAACTCTTTAATCTTCATGGGTATTGAATGATTTTTTGGGCAAGATATTTCTAAAGAGAAAAGGAGAGCATGTTCTGAAAGTTTGTTTCTGCATTCAACCTTGGTTAGTAATTCATTTGCATTCATTTTCAATGGATCATCAGGTTGCTTCTCTCCTTAATCTTTGAGTGTAATTTTGATTTTACAATTTCTGTTATTTGGTGCTATTGTAAAAGGTTCTTTGAAGCTTGTTCTAGAGTAGTGTTCTCTAGGGAAGAACAGAGTAGTATTCTCTTGTTTTTGATCTGTAAGAGTCTAATAAGATTTTAGATTTCTATTCTTTATCTAGAGTTGATAAAGAGAGATTGTTGTAAAGCTTGTAAGAATAGAATTTTATAATAGTAGAAGTCTAATAGTGTTGATTAGAAGAAATTGGATGTAGCTTCTCTTGAGAAGTGAACCTGTATAAATTGCTTGTGTTGATTTTCTTATCTCTATCTTTTCAAGTAATCTAGTTCATTTGTTTTTGGTAGTTTTATCATTACTCAACAAGTTATGTTTTGAGCTATTGATTTCTTGGCTGAGAAATTTGATTGATTAAAAGCATTCTTGGTTTAAAAGTAATTAAGATCCATTAACTCTGATTTTATAAATAATTTTAAAAGACTAAGTTTAAACCAATTCACCCCCTCTTGGTTATTATGGGTATTCCTATTGTTTTCACATATCTCGCATTTAAATAAATTTATAGAAATAATCAAAGAAAATGGGTTAGTGGTCTCAGTAGAAAAGAAAAAAAAAATATTCCAAACAAAGACTAGGTTTCTAGGATATGAAATATACCAAGGAACGATTACCCCAATCCAAAGATCTCTAGAGTTTGCAGAAAAATTCCAAATGAAATTAAAGTGAAAAAGAAGTTACAAATATATTTAGGATGCTTAAATTATGTAGCAGATTTAATTCCAAATATTAGAACCATTTATGCCCCATTATACAAAAGGTTAAGGAAATATCCACCCCTATGGAATGCTGCCATGACCCCAAGTGATTATTGAAATTAAGCAAATTATAAATCATTTGTCTTGTTTAGGAATTCTGGATCTAGAAGCCTCCTTAATTGTAGAAACTGATGCCTCAGACATAAGTTATGGAGGAATCCTAAAGCAAGTTTTCAAAAATTCTTTTAAAGAACAAATAGTTAGATATTATTCTAGCATTTGGCATCCAGCCCAACAAAATCACTCTATGGTTAAAAAAGAAATTTTATCCATTGTTTTATGCATTACCAAATTTCAAGATGATCTATTTAGCAAGCATTTTATAGAAAGGATGACTGTAAAGAAGCACCGAGTGTTTAAAAGAATGATGTAAAAAATTTGGTTTCTAATCATATTTTTGCCAGATGGTAATCTTTACTCTCATGTTTTGATATTATTCATATTATTCGAATCTAACCTACCAAGAAAAAACAGGGTTTTCTACATCGGTTATTTACCCCCTTCAACGTCGGTTCCACAACCGTTTTTGTTATGGGTGTCGTTGATAATTAACGCTTTTCTACGTCGGTTGTAAACAGTCTTAGAAAGCCTCATTCAAAGATGGTTGTTAGGTTAGAACTATCTTTGTTTCAATCTTTGATTTTTTTTTTTACATGCAACTAAGACGGTTGTTGATGAACGACCTAAAACCGTCTTAGAATGTAACTTTCTACGACGGTTATTGTTTAATAATCTTCTTAGAAAGTGATTTTCTAAGATGGTTCTTCATTAACAACCGACTTAGAAAGTGATTTACTAAGACGGTCTTCGACAACAACCGTCTTTTTTTTTGTTTAATTTTTTTTTAAAAAAAACCAAAGCAAAGGAAACTATGACAGTTAACAGACACGAACCGTCTTAGAAAGTCATATTCTAAGACGGTTCTTGTCTGTTAACAGTCTTAGAATATTACTTTCTAAGACGGTTCTTGTCTCTTAACCGTCTTTCTAAGACGGTTCTTGTCCGTAACCGTCTTAGTTTCTTTTGCTTTGGTTTTTTTAATATATTTTTTGGACGGTTTTTTGTACACATGTAATAATAGGCGCGGTCATATGATCAATCTCAATCAACATTATGAAGAGTATAAAAATGAATAGCATTTCATTATCCACTCTAGCTTTAACAATCTCAAAGTTTCACTAACAAGAATAATACGTAGGATAGTGTAGTCAGAAAGAAGTTATTTGTTGTACACTGCCCTCTAATTGAATCTACTAGTCAAAGAATAAAATTTACAAATGATGTTATTTTGTGATGCTAATTATAGTGGTAAAAAATAACTCTATAAAACAATATATATATATATATATATATATATATATTACCATATCCCGTACAATATGCAAGGTAAAACCCATAGAGTATGACTATCTAATGTGGAAACTCCTGTTGTGTACTTGAATATCAATCTATATACCATTTTGTAACCTCATCGGTAGCGTCATCAACATATCCAAGTTTGCCTGTATTAAGACCAGTCATACTGTAACATAATGACATATGTGTAAGAAAATAATAAAGTAAAGAAAAATAAAATATATATAAATGAAGCACCATACCACCAAACTCTCAAACAACCCAACCATGATTTGTATAGTGGGTAATTTTAGGTCAACAACAAGATGTATCATACAAAAACATATATACTAATAATCCAGTACAAACAATTTTCAATTTCACAAGATAATATATAACATGTCACATTAGAAAAGCTTTACATGTACAATGAAGCAGGTTTCCCTAGTCCAGTAAAAACAAAATATAGCAGTTTCTATATTCTCCTTAGTCTTAACATCTCCACAGCCTCTCATGTCCATGCTTGAGCTCACATTTTTGTAAAATATGGAAGAATTAATTATTAAAAAGTGAAAATATGACCATATGCACGATTTGGGGGTCCCCCAATTATCTAAGCAAAGACTATGATATGTGCCAAAAGAACATGAATAGTGATTAATAGCTTCAAGTGCTTGCCACACTATCTAGGAGTATGCCTAATCCTAAGATAGTTTTGAAAAATAAAATGTTTTGGTAAAACTAAAACTTGTATATATAGATATATATAGATATATTCATATATATATATATATATATATATATGTGAGAATTGACAGATAGTAAAATAAATAGTTCATGATGAAGGCTACAACCTAGCCTATGGTGACAAATTACAGGACATATTATACAACAAGCTATAAAACACTACAAGCTTCTACAAAAAGCTATAAATGTAAAACATTATTAAACAAAACATTAACAGTTACTTTACTATTTTGCAAGTTAGTGATCAACACAGCTCAAATAGAAGACATTTCAGTCTAATATACAGGGAAGGGATTATCAAAGCTTCCATGAATGCCAATCATGCCAATATATATTTAGCCAATGTGAGGACTTAAACACACCTCCTCATAAAAAAAGACACATCTCCTTATGCCCATAGCTACCCGCCACAATGTGGGACTTCAACACATCCCTTTTTGCACATGGCTAACCGCCACAACTAAGGTGGGCCAAGGGTGACTAGAATTAAGGTTGGCTTTCCAACACTCCCCCTCATGCTCAAGGCTACCTGCCTAGAGCGTGATAAACACAAGGGGCCTACCAATGGATCTAGGATATGCTCTGATATCATTTAGGATGTGGCTTTGAGACTAACTCAACCCCAAAAGCTAGCTCATATGGTATTTTGGCACTATCTCTAGCCAATGTGAGACTTCAACATGCCTGCTTTTGCCTACAGCTATCCACCACAATGTTGGACTTCAACACACCCCTCTTTGCCCACAGCTACCTACCACAACTAAGGTGGGCTAAGGGTGAAGGCAGTTAAGTGGGCTTTCCAACAAGAATGAACTCAGGAATCCAAGATTTGTGAATTTATTAATCAAGATTTATTGGTTTTATCTAACTAAAAATACAATCATATAGGAAGTTGCAGAAGTGGAGAGATGTTAATACCTGGAACCAGGGAATAAAGGACAGAGAGTGAACAACTCAGCCATTATAGCACCCATTGCCCACATATCTGCAGATGAAACAAAAATGATAAATGTATAGTACTCAACACTTGTCATCAATTCATCACTACAAGGAATGCATTGTCTAGACTCTAGACCATAATGTTTTGGAAAACATAAGTCACCATAAATGACAACTATTCAACATTAGATGCTCACCAACTTTAGAGCCATATAGATGGGACTGAAGCATGACCTTAGGAGCTTGATACCTAACCAAAGGTCATGACACATTATTTATCTGAAGTATGTTTATAATAATAATAAAGTATTGAGTTGACAAAACATACCATCGTGTGGAGACATACTCAGTATAGGGTGGTCGTGAACCGATCTCCCGGGCTAGGCCAAAATCAGCAATCTTGATGACATCCTTGGTGACCACCAAGTTTTCTGCAAAACAAAGCATACCTCATGTCAAAACAGCAAAATTTAATATTGACCTGTATTGAGACAAGAACTATCTCTCCTGGAAAAGAAGAAATAATAGAGTTGAATGTTGATGTTGCATTATTAGCGATAAAGTACCTAAAATTGAGAAAACATGAAACCCAAGCTTAGAAAGTTAAATAGAAGAATAAAATTTCAACTATGAATGAACTAAAAGAATTAGTGACATGATCATAATTGAATGAATCGTTATAATATGGTAATATGGTATGGTCACATTCTAAGACAACTATACTTTATAACCGTCTAAGAATCAATGTTTTGTTTATTTTATTTTATTTTAACACATCGATTCTAAAACAGTTCTATGGTACAACCGTCTTAGAGTGTACTATTTTTATTTTATTTTTTTAAATTTTTTTCAACATTTTAAGACTGTTTTACCTTAAAATCGTCTTAGAATGTGATTATTCTAAGACGGTATAATTCTAAGATGATTATACCATAGAACCGTCTTAGAATCGCTTGTTACAAAGACGGTTTAATAACGATCTTCGAATGTCTTACTTTTAAAGACGTTGGATACAAAGACGGTTCAAGAACCGTCTTTGTATGAGGTTTATAACCATCTTAGAATGACGCTTTTGTAGTAGTGTTATTATGATTATATGGATGCTTGGTACAATACTTTTTGCCTTCGGCCTTTTCAACATTCATGGTTCTTCTGGTTCTAAAAGGAAATTTCACTAAAGTTTCCAAAATGGTTCCTCAATTGGTTCAACGATATTGGACCCACTGTTAATTTATTCCCGCAATAAGTCAAAGACAATTATCAATATTTTAATGAAAGAACCACATTTGTTCAAGGATATAGGTTTATATCATTTCTAGCCAGCCAAGGCATAACATGGATTATGTCCTAGGATTATGATATGATTCAAGACTCGATAAAACTCTTTGATGAGACAGACACTCAATATCTAGCTAGATTAATACGAGTTAAATTGTGGAACAAATTTGATATCTCGTTGGTAAGAAAATAAAAAAATTGATGAATGTGTAAAAATGTCCCAACAAAGGTCTGACATAAAATTAAAGAATCATCATTTTTAGCAATAAAAACAAAAGATAATGGTGGACATGGCCTCCGCAACCTTTGAAGAAGAATGGCAAGAAAGATTAAAAGGGGTGAGTTCAACATCGATGGACCTTGAGGACGAGGCCTCATCAAGCCCCGAAAATGTTTCACAAGACAACAAAGATGACTATTACAAAATGTACACCTAAGCAAAAATTACGTGGCACCACAAGACCCAAAATAGTACCATGTAAGGATAACCATTTTCAATTTTCAAAATCTAAATACCAGGAGCATTCAACCTTGCACAAGGCCAAAAGCTTCTCCCCCATGCACAAGATTTTTCTGTCAACATACAACCAAGATTCTCTATCCCTTCATCATGAACATGCAATCCTAATGACAACATTTCAAGTCCCAAATCTGCCAAAACTCTTCCTTTCAAAAGAAGCCAACATGGAAGCAACTACTACCTTCAAGTTTCAAGAAACATTTCAAAATGTTACTATTCAAATAAAATATTAGATAGTGTGCAACATGAGTGTTTATTTTATTTGTAAAAGAGTTCTATAAATAAAGGGTCTTATGTAGAGACTAGTATCTTAGATTTCAGTTTCAGTTTTCTCTCTTAAAAGTGTGCTTTCTTAGGAATGTTCTCTTGTGAGTGTAAGTTGAATTATTTTCTTTCCTTTCGTATAAACCTTGTTGCTACAATAAAATGGTATTCTATTGAAGTTTCAATCAAATATTTTGATGTTTCCGTCAAGCCTTTTTCTATCCAAGATTTCTTATGCTATCTTCCTTCTTGCATTGGTTTATTTCTTGCTTCAAATCTTGCTTTAGTTTAATTCTTGACTTAATCTTTATAGTTGAACTAAACTTGTTTTATAGTAACATTTATTAAGCAACTACCAACTCTATTTCTAACGATCTGTACACACACACAAAAGAAGAAGAATATGTTTTTTATTTAATATTTTTCTTTTCTTTTCTACCTATCAAATAACTTTAATACTATTCCAACTTAATTTTCTTCAACCAAACAACCTCTATTTCCACTCCATTTCTCTGTTTTTCTTTTCTTTTCTCACTAAACTAGTTTCACTCCCTTTATTTCTTCTCTCCCTACCAAATTGAGCGCAAGTAAAGAAATTAAAGATAAAATTAGTATGTTATTCCTAAGGTCGTCTTGTGCAGAGTTTGGAGGCGTGATAGTCGAGGACCATGATTAGGAAGGCGCAAGAAATTAAAAAAATGTTTACAGATATGTAGCAATTTTTTCTTTGTTATTTTATGTTGTTTGTATAGATGAATTGAAATTATTATCAAGTTTCATGCTTATTTTCATTAAAATTAAAGTATGACATGTGATTAGAGAATATCACTATTTTGTTTAATATTTTAATTTTTTTCGTTACATGTTATTTTAAAATAAAAAGCACAAACCAACCACAAATCAAATTATAAAGGAATAAATAACCAATTTGATGGTCGAAAGTGTGAGACGTTATCACTTTATTTCCTAAAAATAATAAAATTAAAAAAATGTCCCTGAAAAATATAATGTCAGTCACTTTGGTCCTGTCTCTAAAATACGTTTATTAAAGTTAACACTCATGCCGCCTATGTTACACACTGCATGTCTATATTGCAGCTGGTGGTGCTCGACATATGAAAATTCAGTGTATAAGTGATTGTTAACAATATACACGTGGGTGATATATGTCAATCTAGCCGGTTGGATTTAAATGAAAATTGACTTACTATTATTTTAGTTCCTAAACATATTTAATAGATTATTAATTTCAAACAATCAATTAAAAGGCCAATTCATATATATATATATATATATATATATATATATATATAGTAACAATTGATTATGTAAATGGTAGAATTGATTAATTGGTAAATAAAATTATGTATGTTTGTATAGATGTTGAAGGTCTCTTTAAGTATTTCTCTCTCACTCATGAAATAAAAAGGAAAGTAGGGATAAAAAAGACTATTTCTTCTTAACATTCACGAACCCCTTCATCTACCCGCCAATTGTGAGGAGATAAATGAGTAGAATGAGTCTTATATTTTTTTGGTGAAAAAAAAATACGGCAAAACAAACATTAATAAATGAACTAGTATGCAACTTATCATGCTACCCCAAATTTAGGTGCTTAAGAACATGCTGGTGGCTAACAGGTATATAAACGTGGGCGCCTCATTCAAGCATGTTAATTAAGTTTTTTTTTTTTTTTCTTCTGCATCTATATAAGAGAAAGCGGGCCACAAAAACTAAAGGTGAATGGGAGTTGCTATTGGTCCCATTGTAATTGATTTTGGTCCCTACTAAGGGGTTGATAACTTTTTTTATTCTTAGAATGTCTTTCTTATGGAATCATGGTTCAGTTGAACATAATGCATAATAAAATCATTATATAATATACAACAGAATAATGACTTCGTTGTATATTTTTTATCACCTCAGACATAATAACAGAATCATAATTTTGTTGTTATTTTTTTTTGCACCCTATTGTCACATCACAACGAAATTGATTTAAAAATAGTACAACGGAATCTCAACTCCATTGTTTGAAAAAAAAGAAAAAAATACATTTTGAGTTTTTTTTTATTGATTGACATTGTTTTTCTTGATACATGTTGACTGAACATTTTTTTTCTGATACATATATCAATCATATTAAATATAGATGTGATCTAAACCATCTATATTGTCAGTGTGATCTCAACTGTTGGTATGACTCATAAGAGAATAATAAATCATCTAATATAAATAGCAATAGGGGCTTGATGCAACTCAATACCATTATTTGATATTAACCATATTGCTTACAACATGGAGAATGTATTTGTTGTTTTGTATTATAATGGTGATATGATTTCATCATCTGAATGGATATTGTTTGAATGTCGTATTGACCCTAAAATCATCATAATAAATGAGGACATGTTGCTTGATGCTTTAAGAAAAATAATTATGGACTCTATCAAAGGTTACAAAATTTTACTTGATCTTTTTTACTGTCTAACTTGTGTACATAGGTGATAGTAAAAAAAATCAACCGCCTCTTCCACCTTTCTTGCCGCCATCCTTGCCAGTCCTTTTCCTAGGTCTTTGTGTGTCTAAGCTGCACCAAGCTGCTAAGCCCTCATGCAACAATTGCAAACCTTGTCGTATAAGTTGATGATGACTCGTCCCTTTAGCACAAGTTTGAGGTCCAACAAGCTCTGCATAGCTTCTAAAGCTATTCGCAATCGATCTTGCAATAAAAATTACATTACAATTAGTAACTATTTTTTACAGACAATTTAGAAAAAAAAAATCAACAAAATCCAATTTGCATTACTTGACAAGAGTAGCCTCCACCAAATACATAGTCTGCTAGTGGTTGCCCAGACTATGGCCATACTTTGATGAGTGGTAAACGTAAAGGATCACATGGTGGTTGTACCTCTTCTGGTAAGATGACATAGGGATGGAAAACCTTGTAAAACTAAGGCAAATAGTCACATGTGCAAGCCCAAGGACCCCTAGGTGGCACAACATCGCCAAGAGGAATGATATGTTGTTGTCACTCCACCCATGCCCGATCACAAGCCAATATGTAGGAAGGGGAGGTGGTTGGGATTGAATTGTATGTGTAACAATCTGTCTCATTGCTACGATATCACTACTTTAAATGTGTAATTTTTAATTTTTAAATGAAAATTCCATTAATTTGATTATGAAAATGAGGGTAATTTTTTTTCGTGATAATACACTCATCAAACAACGCACAAATATGTAAATAAATATATATATATATATATATATATGTATGTATATCTTAAACCATTACATATCATTCACATGTCAAAACATAATTCAGTTTTTTTACATATATCTAAGCCTAAGATTTACACCCCCGATCAAAGAAAATCAAGGAACCAACTAAGAAAGAGTTGATAACAAAAGACAACTCTCTCCCAAAATAAATTTCAACGTTATCATGTTGGCTTGGTAGCTCCACAAAAGAATCTCCCTCCAACATCACCTATTGTTGTTCATCTACTACCATGAACAAAGGTTCGTGATCATCATAGGTACCAATCACATGGTACAAAATTGCAAGGATGAGTTTATTATACAAGATCAACAAAACACTAGATGACAATAATTAGCAAGAAAATAATAACAGCTACCACAATCATTCTCAATAATCCACCAGTTCAACATACACTCAACAAACTAGTCATCAACCTTTTGCACAATTTAAATCAATTATGCTCAGAATGATGCATGCACTTGACTCAACTCTCAAATGCAATGTGGTACCATTCTCCAGGAAATAGCCTAAACGTGTCCATATGACACTCTCACTTAGTAAAACTAGGTAGAAACTATTGAAGTCACCCTATCATGCACAGACAACTCCCCATATAGTGATCAACACGAGTCTCAAGGGAGTTCCAAACCGAGTTATATGCCCCCAAGTACCAGCATTTTTCCTCATGAAAAATCACAGGTACTTACTGACAAATTTTATACTTTTTCCATGCAATTATGAAGTATGAAACATAGGCACCATCAATGCATTGACTGTGGATAGTTAAAAAATTTCTAAGCAATCCCCTTCCCTCCCTAGGGATGCTTAAAATTCTTAAACAAATCCTCTTTCCTCACAGGGATATCCAACATGGTCATTGCACCCCACGTACATACACAACATACATCCATCATGATGACATCATTAACATTAACTTCATCTCATCTCAATGCCATCATCAACATCAACATAATCTCATCTCAATATCATCATCATCACAAGCAATCACATTCCACATATATACATATAAATTCATGTCTGGGATTCACATTCCCAGGTCTTCAGACAACACAAGTCTCTTATAATAACAATCCATAATACCACGAGACTGATATTTTAGGAAAATGCTAAATTAAAGAGGAGAACAATAGTATACAAAATAAACTCTTATCCCCATTTAAAATTTAATAAATATTAAATAGAAGAATAAACATAAAGTTTTGGACAGAGTCTCCTCTATAATTAAGACTTTTCCCAGAAAATATAATCATTACAACAACAAACATCATTCACAATTTCATTCATCAGTAACAAATACATCACATACCCATTAGTTAAAAACACAGTTTTTTTTGAAAACCAGCACTCAACAGTCACAAACATACATCTCCATAATTGGGTTCCTGACCCCAACTATGGTATCAAAAGCTATAAACAAACTATAAAATCCATTCACCTATCTATATCTCTATGTTAGCTTCTTGCAGCATCGTTTTAAGATCTCTTAGGTTCACATCCTTTGGTCCAAACGCAGAGCTCTATATACCAAATCAAAGACAATTAAGTATAGATTTCGAAGATAAGGTTAAAATTAACATTCAGGGTCAAATATCCATTCGATTTTAAAAGGAACTAAAATGGTGTTTCTGAGTCCACATCAAAAAGATGTCATTTTGAAATTCCGATCATGCCTATGTGACCGGGGTTCAACAAAGGTCACGAAAAAGACATCAATTTTATAAAAAATGTAACTTTTACAACATCTCATTTTGAAAGGTTTTTCAAAGGAAGTGTACAAACATCCAATAACAGTACCCAAATCACAAAAGATACTAAGAGAGGCTCAAAGGTTGAGAGCTTCATTCTCTACCGAATCCTCGAGGAGGGTTTATGAAGATTCTTGAAGGAAATTTTGCTCGCTTGGGCGAGCTGGCCCAACGTAAACAAATTTCACTGCTTTTATGAGAAGGTGATATCTCACACTTAAAATGTTTTTTCGCAAATCCCAACGGTCAAAACATGAAGACATAATTTTGAGCCTACATTACAAATTTGAAGGAGATCCAACGGTTAAAGAATCTGAGATTGTGGTTTTCCCGAAATAGGTTTTGGGTGAAACTTGAAATCATACATTTCCAACAAAAACTATTGTGCGAAATGCCTCACACCTTGTGGTTCTCATATGGACACCAGAAGACAGCATCCATATGTAGGTCATCTAGTCTTTCCTGTCTAGGAAGACAGGTCTGGGGTCTCTCAATGGATTCTATCTGGTGGCTTCTAGGTCCTCCAAAATATAATTGTCTGACTCTGAGTAGCCAACACTGGCAGATGCGCAAATACCCATGACTATAAAAATACTAATACAAATATTATTACAGTAATAAAAAATAATTACAATACCAAAAAAGTCGACTTACCATGAGTAATGTCACATAACCTCCACACGGCTTGCTGCTATACTTGCTCGCATATGAGAGATGGTTGTAGCGGTATGTCAGTGCTGCTACTCCCTATGCATACTCGTGGTAAGCATCTAGGTTGTCGAGGTACTGGAGGTAGGCAACCTGGAATTGAGTTGAGGACTTGTCGGCCAATATCATACTGCCGATCAAGTGCAAGTGATAAGATGTCGCAACCCAAACATACGAGCTTGACTCAACATAGTGGTGGTACAGGTATTCCTGCCACATCAACCTCACCCTGGCACCTGCATTTTCCGTTGTATAAGCCTTTGTCGAAATGCCCAGATGAATCATCAGTAGGATCTTCATCGCCTCTCTGTAAAAGAGTAAAGGGACATGATCAATGGGTCTGGTTGTCACAAGAAAGTGTAGAAAGCAAGACACGTCATCTAGAGTGATGATTATCTCTCCGAAAAGCAGGTGGAAGGAAGATGTCTCCTGGTGCCACCTCTCCAAAAAGGAATTCACTAAGCCTTTGTTTGTGGCAAGATACCACACCGTAACAAGGGCTCCTAACCTCGACCAATGCAAGTAAGCCCAAACTTGTGGATGAGTAGGGTACGGTAGCACCTGAGCATCATGGCTAACAAGCTTCACCTCTAGCCTCTCCTAACGGTTGCATATGTGACCAACATAGTAGTCCCTATAAGACTTAAGAAAGGACAAATCAATTGGACCTCCTCCTACCAGTAGATGGCCCTCACTATGGTTGTGGTTGTGGCTCTAGCTATGCTACTTCCATCGCTCGTCATCACAGTGTTGGCACACCGATGCAGTCACTCTGCAACGTCTCTCTACAACATCCTCCCCTTCCTACAAAGGGTCTTCACAGGAGGGGTTGCGTCCAACAACGTACGATGCCTGGTTCATACGAGCCATCTCAAAAAATGAAAAATAAGTCAATAGTCCTTTCATAATAAACAATTATATTTAACTAAGCCAATTATATTTTTAAACAAACATTACATTTGTATATAAGTAAAAAACAAAGAAATAATAAAACATACAATGAAATCACGACACTACTACAGAATATGGCTTTTACGACGGCTATTCGACGTCGGTTCTCGGAAGACCGTCGTAGAAAGTGGTGCGGTGGCATTTCCGTAAATAAAACCAACATATCAACGACGGTCTTACACAAACCGCATTTGAAGCGTCAATACTACATCGGTTTTGGGACAACCGTTGTAGTTTATTCATTTGGCATTTTACCAAAACGACATTGTTTTGGTCTTTACCCATTATCCTCGCATTACCTCCTTCGAACATGCCAGACTCATTTGTGCCCTAGCCACCATACCCACACGCTCTGTTCCTTCTTTCTCTCTCCCTCTCCCTAATCCCAAATCCGAAGCAAAAACCACCTTCACATTCACAACCACACCTCCGCGATAAAAAGTAACCTCCCTTATGGAAGAGCTCTCCGTGGGGCCTGTCGTCCCCACCATCATCAAACCGGAAGCTTCCAAGTAGCCGCCGCCGACACCGATGTCGCCGCCGCTTCCTCTGTCCGATTTGCATGCAGATCATGAAGGATGTGTTCCTCACCGTGTGCGGCCACAGCTTCTGCTACATGTACATCATCACGCACCTCCGCAACAAGAGCTTGCCCTTGATGCGGCCACTACCTCACCAACACCAACCTCTTCCCTAACTTCTTGCTTGACAAGGTTCGCAACCTTCGCTCCCATATAGCAGTCAATGGTAACAAAGGAGAAACCCCACACGAGTTCACCTCACCTCTCTTTTATGCATTGATGACAAGGAGGTTTGAACCTATGACCTCTTGCAAACTACTTGAACTCCTCACCACTAGACACTCCTAGTGTTTTTCTATGTAACATACTGGGTGAAGATGAATAACTAATGAGGTTAATTAATTACATTTTATTTCAAATATGTCATTTCAGTGTTAAAATTGCATATTTTTGTAGGTGCTAATAATTTAATTCCTATGGAAATTGTGCTGAAGATTGCTGCAAAGATAAGGACAAATGAGAGATTTGCAGTATACATTGTTATTCCAATGTGGCCAGAGGGTGTTCCAACTGGTGCTGCCACTCAGAATTCTATTTTGGCAGGTATGCTACAACTCACAAGATAAAGGCC
>PYAF01004633.1:640651-662918 GCA_007407185.1 Glycine tomentella
TTATGTATATTGTTGTTAGTGAAACTTTGCGTTTATTCTTGTTAATGAAATAATATTTATTTTTATATACTTCGTATGGTCCAGTAATACTTTAATCATATCATCGTAGCTACTATTATGTACGCATAAAAAAAATTGGAAAAAAATTAAAAAAAAAACCATGAAACTACGTCGGTTGTCAAAAGAACCGTCTTAGAAAAATACATTCTAAGACGGTTATTAGGCTGAGAACCGTCTTAGAATGTGCCTTTCTAAGACAGTTGTAACGCTGAAACCGTCTTAGAATGTATCTTTCTAAGACGGTTATCAACAAAAAACCGTCTTAGAATGTCACATTCTAAGACAGTTGTTACGTAACAACCGTCTTAGAAGTGCACATTCTAAGACGGTTTCTAGGTAGTAACCGTCTTAGAAAGATGAATTCTAAGACGGTTGTTATCTCTCAACCGTCTTAGAATATGTCTTTCTAAGACGGTTGTTACGAAACAACCGTCTTAAAATGTGCCTTTCTAAGACGGTTATTAGGCAAATAACCGTCTTAGAAAATGACTTTCTAAGACTGTTATAACTAACAACCGTCTTAGAAAATGACATTCTAAGACGGTTATTAGATGACAACCGTCTTAGAAAGTCATTTTCTAAGACGGTTGTCAACCGACTTTAAAAATTTGCTTTTTTAACGACACCTTTTACTACGACGGTTGTACAACCGACGTAGAAAGGGGTAAATAACCGATGTAAAAAGCCTTTTTTGTAGTAGTGCGATTCTATTGTACATTCTGATGAAACACACAACAATCAGCATTCTGACAAAATTCCATTGTGGTTTTCCAAACCCCAAAAATATAGGTAACAGATGTGTGAAAATACACAATAGAATTGTGGTTCCATTAGCTCTTTTTTCTAGAAAAAAATATAAATGGAATCGTGATTCCGTTATAGTTATGTCTACAATGAAATCACAATTTTGTGGAAGGAAAATTTGTGAAAATAAAAAAGGTACCTTAGAGGAGTTGGGGAAGGAGAGGGAGAAGGGTTAAGGCGGGTGAGAGGTAAAGTAGGGGGGTTGGGAAGGAGATGAGTTGGGGAATGGAAGAAGTGGTTGGGAGGAGAAGAGGAAGAGAGAAAAAGGGAGGGATTCCAAGAACGGGAAGGGGCGGGGAAAAGGGAAGAGAGAGGGGTGAAGAGGTTGGGGTTTTCACTCTATGGTAGGGGCGGGGCCAAAAGCAAAATTAGTAGGAGCTAATAGTAGTACCAAAGGAAAACAAGAGACTCGTAAATAGTGGCGCAACAGTACATAAAGGAACAAACAACTAGATACAAGTACGCCTTACACTAAGAGTCACGTGCACTGACAAAGGAAACACACTTTAAAGTTTAAACCAAGAGAAGCAAGTACAATTGAAAATTGAGAAATGACTCAACTAAAACTAACAAAAGCAATTGCTATTTTCACTCTCTCTTTTTACTTAGACCCTTTTCTTTTTTGAAACCCTAAATTATCCTTGTAAAGATACACTCCCCCAAATCCCAATTACACATGCACTCAATTACCCCTCCCATGTCGTTAAAGGTTTTAACAACTTGAGCTATACACAATATTTGATAAAATTGCAAAAACATATTAATAACATTTATTTATATTTGGTGACATTTTTTAAATGTAGCCAAAAGCTTTCAACAACATTTTTACTAGGTATTAGGCAAAAAAAAAATGTTGGTATAGGTCACATGTATAGTAGTGTTCCTACACCCTAATCCAAAATGTAATTTACACTCCGGAGTAGCCATTATGGAGTGTATACATTTACATCCCAAAAAAACTAATCCGTAATGTAAAATTAAATTTGCTTTTTGAAAGGTTAAAAAGGTGGAAGAAGCAAATCCGGAAGTGCAAGAAGCAATTGCTTTCGTAAAGTTGGCTAAGTTCGGTGAAGCATGATGGTGGGTTAATTGGTTTTGGTGGCAACAAGTCGAGTTCTGAGAATTAGCTATATATGGTTGTGTAATTCTTGGCATAAAACGGTTGATGGTAAAACCAAGTACGGAACCCAAAATCTAATAAAAGAAACTTCTATAATTATTTGAATATCTAAATTCTGATAAATAATAATTAAAAATATATATTTATTAATTTTACTCACAAAATTAAAAGTAACTTTTGTTTTAAATAATATTAACCTTAATTATTATTTTAATAACAAGAAACATCAAACACAACTATTACATAATTTTGCACTAACTAAAACCTTAACCATGTTGTAAAATATTGGCAACACAACTAGCTTTACACAATTTTACACTAACTAACCTTTAGCAATTTCATAATAATAATAAACAAAACTAATTTTACACTAGCTAACTTTAAAATATGTTATATACATAATAAGTTATAAGGGAAGGGTAAAACTCTATTATTATCTTCTCCCTGTTAGCACTTGGTCACCAAAATTTTCTGCTTCCACTGCTAAGAATGTTTCAACATTTCTCTGGATTTGCTTACCATCTCTAACACCAGTTGGATTTCAACCCTGAAGCCGTGCATGGGAAAATTTACTCTGGAATTTGTGGAAACTGATATTTACTAACTAGTTGTGGGTAAAGTTTGGATGACAAACCATGAAACGTGTGAATCAATTGAGGGGTTTTTCCTACTTAACCTATGGTTTTGAGTTCGAGTCTTGAATATGTAGTTGCATTAAATACTTAGATGGAGAGTTTTATAGCTCATATTAGTTTTACCAAATTGAAACAGGATTGTCTAGACCAAAAAAGGTTGATTGACAATCACTAGCATATTAGCATGTTATCGAACATGTGCCCCCCACATATTATCTGTTCACTTGCAACCGTAATCGCATAGGCCATGTTGTTTAGCAGTACAGTGTTGCAAATTAGCACGTGGAGCAGTGGTGTAAAGGGTGATGATGATATTGCAGACCAAAGTATGTATCAAGATCAAGGGGAAGAAGATGTGGGAATGCAAGTGGGTGATGGTGTCACACCCTTTCAGCTATTTTCTTTTTCTAAATTATTGTGTTTAATAGTATATTGACTTTTATCTCCTGAAATGTTAGGGAAGCTGCCAACAGAAAAGACATGTGTCACACAAAAGAAAGGTTATCATGAAACACTACCCTTCCTTTTTTGCTATTTTGGAAACTCTGGTTCAATTAATGGACCATGCTTTTGGTTTAGGAAAAAATTTATTACAAGGTTGTAGCCATTGAAATAGCATATATATGGACTAATTTCTGGGGGCATTTGGAAATTGGATACTCCAGGGTTAGTTGTATTGTTACTCTGGTTGATTGATTCCTCCTCTCTTGCCATTATCTTCCTTCACGACAATCTTGTTTCTCTACCAATACTGTAAAAAAATTGTGTCATTTGAGTAGAGTTTAATTGAATTATTCTTTCATCTTATAATTTTCTAGCCAGAGTCTAGTAGTTTTGTCAATTTGTTAGATAGGTGCAACTTGGTTAATCATGGAACCATAGGATAATGGCCTATGTGTCATGCACTACTTTCAACTTCTTTTTCCCAAAGTTATGGTTGAGAACTTCTCTAGGTTACTCTTGGACCTTAGTTCCATTCTATTTTTCCAACTTAATTGGGCTTCATATCATGCTAACTATTCTGCTGGGTTTAAGGCTTTCAACAAGGGTGTTGTGTTGTGCATGGCTTAGACGAATCTAGGGAAGTGTCTTTTCGTTTGTTTGTTTGTTTTTTTTTTTTTTTTTTTTTGATAGAGTTTTCAGAAGGAACATTGTCTTTAGGCTAGAATGAAGGGTATGCGATGCATATTAAAATAAGTTGATATCCTTTCCTTGCTCAACCTTTGAGAAGTATGATTTTGATTTTGCAAACTTTGCAGCACCAGTTTCTTCAGTACTCAAGTAATTGGAGATATCTCATTAATGTTGTCACTCTCTTTGATGGAATGCCTTGACGATGATAACAGGTTAAAGGATCAGGCGTTGGAGTATTTTCAAGAATTTTTTAGGACCAAGAAACTATGTGTCCACTCCCTTTTTCTACCCTGTGGTGATGGTTGTGTTTCTCGTTTAGTCATGATCTAGGGTTGCTCTGAATTCAACAAAATAAAAGTTTCTGACCCAATTGGTTGAGTCCTTTTCTTTTTCACCTTAAACTTGATGAGATATAGTGGGTGGTGATGTGTGGCTAAAGGTCCAAGATACATTGGTCAAAGGGTTCTTGAGTCCTCTTATCTGGGAGACACCCTAAGGTGGACCCCCTTCAAACATCAAGGGTTCAATGTAGGTGGCAAAAGCAAACTATAGAGGTGAATTGTACTTCTTTCAAATTTACTTATTGTAAAGAAGAATCACTCTAGTTAAGTACTAATATTTTAAGAAAAGTATATAGGGTCAAAGAAAGTAACCTTAGTTCTAAACAAAAAGTTTAGCATTTAGCTTTTATGTACAACTACTTTTCTTCAATATATGTATTCAAAATTTGTTTGCAAGCAGAAGCTAATTGAACTTTATCTGATAATGTTAGTTAAGAAAAAGATTGAGCAAGGTAATCAAAGTCAACAAAGTTGAGAAAAAAGAAGTTTTACATTATTTGCTTTATATTGGTTTTTCCAACCATTTTCATTTGTCCAACCATATCAATTACTATTTTATCACTAAGATTTGATACAAGCACAAGGGCTATTTACAGTAGCTTCTCCACGCTATAAAGTACAAGTAGTACTCTTACTTCCATACTAGCCTCTCCAAGCTATCTCTAAACAAAACAAATAAATTAGGATAACTTGCTACCTCACCTAAGATTATCTCTTGAATTAATATAGGGTACAGCATAGAGCATAATACAGGTGTGTTTGACTTTCTCTTGGACAACACTAAAAGGGTGGATATGATAAACAATATAAAACTTAGCACAAACCGACAAGTATTCTGCTAAGTACTAGTTTAGAAAGAAAAGTATGGTGATGAGCAGAGTAGGGTATTGTTCTTGTCAAGTCGGAATGCAACACATTCAAATGTTATTTGTTAAATTTCTTTTCTTTTATATATGATTCAATTTTGCAACTTTGAAGCTTTAGAAACTATTTTAAATAGCCGCTAGCCATTCAAATGGAAACAACGTGCTTTTGTCTTGATGTGTGATGAGACATAAAGCAGGAAGCAAGAAGCAATTTCTTTGCGGCCATTACTCACCGAAACATCTTCAGCCACGCTTCTCAATGATTGTGCTCATTTTGAATGTTTCGTCAATGACTTTTCATGCCCCATATGGCAAACCTTGCTCTTCTAGTCCAGTATTCTCTTAATCTCGTCCTCTAGCAACACGAATTTTTTTATATTTGCGATACCTTCTTCTCATCATAGTTTGATCATGCCTTAGTCATCCAATTTTCTTATCTCACTGGATCTCTTGCAAGTTGTCTTTAATCACTTCATGCTTCTTTCATAGGAGAAGGTTTCTACAAATAAGAGGTATAATTTGCTATGGCTATCATACTCTACAAACATACATACATATAATGCATGTATGCTTACATACATATAGATGGATGTTTAATTTATAAAAGTCTCGACCTCATGGATTTGCGCATTGATACCAAAGGTACCTTCGTTAGCTTTCCCAACGCTATTCTAGTGTCCCTCAATGACTCATACATGTATGCATGTAAAACAACAATGTTCCGTAATAATAAAAGAATTTCAATCTCCTATTCTTAAACCTCCCACATAAGGTACTCAATAACGACATTCAATAGTAACCAACAATTTTCGTTTGTATACACTAGACCCCCCCACAAGTTACTAAACAACAACTTAATCAATTGCACACACACTATAAAAAAACAGGTATTTCCGACGGCAGAAATCCGTTGGTAACCCATAAAATCTGTCGGCAACTCAATATTTTTTATGGACAAAAATCTGTCGGTAAAATGGTCGTAGAAGATTTTAACCGACAGAATTTTGCTGTCTGTCGGTATGGTATGTCGAAAATTATTGACAGTTTTTTCCGTTGATAATTTTCCACGAAATAATTCGTCAAAAGTTTTCGACAGAATAATTCATGAAAAATTTCTGACGGATGGATCCGTCGGCAATTTTCGACGTGGGTAATCCTTCAGAAATTTTCAAAAGGTGACACTAACTGTTGCTGAGTAGTGATTCCATCATCCATCTTCTATATTTCTCACATAAGCCCTCTCACCCCTAATTCTACGAACAAGCTGAATGTCCTTGGGCACAATGGTAACTCTTTTGGTGTGAACGGCATAGAGGTTGGTGTCCTCGAAGAGCGCAACAAGGTAGGCCTCCGCAGCTTCTTGGAGAGCGGAGACGGCACTGCTTTGGAAGTGAAGATCAGTCTTCAAGTCCTGAGTGATTTCCCTTACGAGCCTCTCGAAAGGAAGCTTCCTTATGAGAAGCTCGGTGCTCTTTTGGTACTTCCGGATCTCCCTTAGCGCCACCGTGCTCTGCCTAAAACGGTGCAGCTTCTTAACGTTGCCGGTGGCAGGAGCGGACTTGCGTACTGCCTTTGTGGCTAGTTGCTTCCTTAGAGCCTTTTCCTGTAGTGGACTTCCTTGCTGTTTGCTTCGTACGAGCCATTTCGAACACAGAGATTGCTTCACGTTGGAAGAAGAATAATAATATGAACTGATATGGTGAGGGTGGATGTGTTGTCTGTGTTGTGTGTGTGAGATGGAGTGTATTTATATAAGGCGGAGATTGAGAAAAAAAGGTTGACCAGGAATTTTTTAAATGTGTTTTGGTTTGCGAAATTTTAATTCAGCCGCAGAAGTAGGACCGTTGATGGGGGGTGGGAATCAAGAAATGTGGTGTTTCTTGGTAGAAGCCACGATTGCGATATGTGACACTCACAAAGACACCATTAGGAACAAGCCACGTCTTTCTTGGCACTTGTTGAGGTTTTTTACTATTATTATTCTTGGATTCAATTTCTTTGTTAGAATTTCTTTAGAGTGGAGGCTTAGGAAAGATAAAATTATAAATTATTTTATTAGAAATAATGAATTAATGTGTCAATATTTTATTTATTTTTACAATTTTATATAAGTCATTTAATTTAAAGTATAGGATTTACCTTTTTTCCCTTTAAAATCTCGTAATAAAAATAAAAATGGACAAAATGAAGAAAAAATTACTTATTCAAATAAGTGGAAGAGTAAGTAAAAAAATATATTTAACTTTTGTTCTAAGTTGGAATATGTAATTAAGATTCTAGAGATGTTTCTTTTCTCTCGTTTAGATTATGTTATACACATATTATTTCTATAATTAGTAGGAAAATTATTTTACATTCATCTCAAATTACTATTTTTATTTTGTAAATTTGATGTAAACTTCGTTTATGTTTATCATAGGTAATCTTTAGATCAAGAACCTTTATCGATTATCATATAAATGCAAAGTAAAATCCATCGCTAACTCAAAAATTTCCGACGGAGTATTTTTTGTTGGTAAAATTTGTCGATATTTCAAACATTTCTGACGGAATGTTTTCGTCGGAAAAAAATCCGTCGATGATAAAAACATTTCTGATGGAATATATTCCATGGGAAATATTCCGTCGATAACAACGATTTTTCTTGTATTGACAATATCTCTAGAAATGTTTAAAAATTTCTGCTATCCACTTTATGTTCTCTTTAATGTTTTATGTCAACTATTATATTATAAAGTTTTATATTGTTTTAAAATCCTACTAAGTTTCTATATTTATTAATCTAAAAATGCCTTAAGATACACTGTTTGCATTGCATAAGACATGAGAGTTACAAAAATGGACATGGTCAATGTAACTCTTCTTGCCATGAATAAATTACGATTTATAGGCTTTCAACTATTCAAATGCTGATTGACTTCATCAAGAAATTCATGAAATCTTTCACTATTCACAAGGTTATTAGTCCCTTCATAAGTCACATGTCTCTCACATGAGACATTAATTCTTACATTCTCCGACTTGACTCATGTGACATTACCAAACATTATGGACTAAATAAAAAAATAGATTAAACTAACTAACATAATGCGCATTAAAATGACTAAATCATTCTATACATTGGGTACATCATAATATCATGATTAAGAATAGGAACCAATTCGATTCATGGTGGTTGTACATCATTTCATTGACATAGTTACTTCCATGTACTACAAATTAGTCTTCTCCTTAATATGACCATTAGTTAGGAGTACATAATTGGTCCAACATAATGTCTTTATTCAAGACAAAACCTATTAACATTACTCTAATACAAATATACATGCAAACATAGAGAACAGGTAATCATAAACATATCATAAATGAGCTCAAAGTGTTAGTAAAATGCATAAGGTAAATTACACTTAATGATCACTAATAACAACAATGCCCATATTTTCAACATGTTCTATAAATGTCTTGGGCAGTAATCCCTTTATCAAAGGGTCAACTATCATAAGGTTTGTGCTAATATGTTTTGTTGACACTCTTTGTTTCTGAACTTCTCTTCCTTCACGACAAAGTACTTCAATTCCATATGCTTAGCACCCTTAGAGTACTTATCGTTCTTAGAGAAAAATACTGTTACAGAGTTATCAGAATACATTTTCAGCTACCTAGCAATACTGTCGACAATTCCAAGCCCTGAAATAAAGCTCCACAAACAATTGGCCTAAATGGTAGCCTCAAAACATGCTACAAATTCAGCTTCCATGGTAGATGTAACAACAACTTATTGATTTGCACTCTTCCACGATACTGTTCCTCGGGCTAAAAGAAATACATAGCCAGGAGTGGATTTTCTCGTATCCACACATCCAGCAAAGTATGAATACCCAATCACCTCAAGGTGATTAGACGTCCTATATGTAAGCATGTGATCTTTTGTTTCCTATAAGTATCTCAAAACCTTCTTTGCAGCTTCCAATGTTCAATTCCCAGGTTACTTTGATATCTTCCTAACATTCCAGCTGTAAAGCTTATGCCTGGTCGAGTATAGATCTGAGTATACATAATACTCCAAAAAACTGTTGTATACGGAATTGCTTTCATTTTTTTTGTTCCAGATCATTTTTAGGACATTGTGTGAGACTAAATTTGTCTCCTTTCTGAATTAGAATGGGTGATGCTGAGCAATTTTCTATACTGAATCTCTCTAGTACTTTAAATATGCTTTCCGATACAAATCTAACAACCCTTGTGATCTATTTCAGAATATTTCAATCTAACGGAGGTCCATCACAAGCTCAAGGCCAAGGAGGAGAACTTGAAGAGTTTCCTTTGGTTAGCTTTAGGGGATCCATGACAAAAGCTAGAACTCAAGCCCTTCAAGAGCACATCAAAGCTAATTTTCACCTTTTAGACAGGCATGAAGAGGCACACCAACTCAAGAAGAACAAGGACTAGATTTAGTACTCTCAAGTTGAATATAATTCCAGTACCTTTTAGTGGTAATTGTAGTGGCAATAAATAGGCCTTTTGTGACAATAAATAGGCCTTTAGTGACAATTGTTTAATAAGTGTAGGTGCACTTGTATGTAATTTTTAACACTTATGTAAGCTTGAAAAATGTTATTTGCATGTGGCTGACTCAGCCATGAGTCATCAACTGAATAGCTTGCACCTCAAGCTTCCTTAGCTTGCACCTCAAGCTTCATTTCACTTGCCATTTCATTCCACTTGCATTTAGCTTAGGTAACTTACAAGACAAGCTTTAGGACCTTCGCTATATAAAGCTAACAAAAACAAAATGCAAAAAGTTTTGGTTAAAATCAATAAGAAAATTGAATTTTCTTGTGAGAGTTTCTCTCTTGTTCTTGTGCAAGAACTTTTTGGATCTTATCAATGTCTTCTCAAAGCTATTATGGCGATTCTTCCTAGACTCATTAGAGAGATTCTCCATGGTGTCATCTGTAACGTGTTAATATAATTTTAGAAATTAAATTTTTATTATTATTTATTTTAAATGAGAGTTTATTAGTATAGTTTTAAAGATAATACGCACATTTTAATATTACGTAATATACATCATCATTACATTACACACCATATTTTTCATACAAGCCATAAGTTCAAATATTACAAACCATACACCCTAATTAAAGTGGGAAATGTAAAGTTAATGTTGGATACAGGGGGAGCTTCATGAAGATTGGAAGTCTTTGATACAACATGAGTTTTGTGCTTTCAACATGCTTGAAGACTTGGAATTTTATGTAAAAGGAAAGCTATCTGATTGATCCATGCATTCATGCATTCACTTATTCATTCATTGATTCAACTAAGTGTTTTTATGAAAATCAAACAAAGCTTTTAACATTTAACTAAGGTTTTAAATTTGATTCAAAGGTTTCTGGAAAGACTATTTTTATACTTATGTAATCGATTACATTAAAGGTATAATCGATTATTTTGTTCTTTGTTCATTCTGAAAAAGCTTCCAAGAATAATGTAATCGATTACCTATCGGAATAATCGATTATTTGACCTTTGCTTTCATATAAACTGCTTTGTTGAACACTTTAATCGATTACGAATAGGTAGTAATCGATTACAAAGCTTTACATTACTATACATGATTTTAAGACTCTCTAGAAGAACCGATTACCAATAGGTAGTAATCGATTACACAGGCTTAACTGAAAAATCTGTCTTCCTGTCTTAATCGATTACCAAATGTCGTAATCGATTACATAGCTCATTTTATTTTATAAAGCTTCTTGATTTAATCGATTACCAAATATCGTAATTGATTACATAGTGTATTTTGATAATTTGAAGCTTGCTATCTTAATCGATTACAATACGGAATAATCGATTCTTTTGCTCATTGCTCATGTCCAGAATCTTGTAGAACACTTTAATCGATTACAAGGTTATTTTAATCGATTACATGAGCGTTTTAATCGATTGTTAGGTGCGTCTAATCGATTACTGACAGTTACAAAAGTTTGTTATAAATAGAACCAAAGCTCAGCCTGTTTTGTAAGTTGTTCAATTCGTATTCTGAGCATACACAAGCTTTCTAAACACGTTCAAAGTGATTTTCTGAGTTTTATGAGTTCTTGCATCAACTAAAATACTCATGGGTTTTTGAGTAATTCTTTAAAGCAAGAAGTTTCTTTCAAAGGTTAAGGAAGAAGAATGTTCTGAGTTTGTTTTTGTCTTTCAACCTGAATTGTTCATTCATATGCATGTCATTCACTGGATCATCAGGTTGTTTCTTTCCTTAACTCATTGATTGTAATTTTCTTTACAAATTTGTTGAGATTGGCTATTGTAATAGGATTCTTATAGCTTGGGACTAGAGAAGGGTTCTCTAGCATAAAGATTAGAGTAGTGTTCTCTGAATCTTTCTCCTTAGAAGTCTAATAAGGTTTTAGATTTCTGTTCTTTATCTAGGGTTGCTAAAGGGGAGATTCTTGTAGAAGCTTGTAAGAATATTTTATAATAGTGGAACTCTAATTCAGTGTGAATTAGAAGAAACTGGATGTAGGTTCAGGTTTGGAAGTGAACCAGTATAAATTGCTTGTGTTCTTATTTCTATGTCTTTATTCTCATCTTATTCATTGATCTTTAATTCTTTGAATCATATTCATTGTTCAACAAGTTCTATTTTGATCTATTGAATTCTTGGGCTGAGCTATTTGATTGAGTAAAAGGTTTCTTGGTTTTGAAAGTGATAAAGATCCTGAAACTCTGATTTGAATTTGATTTTTAAAATGTCAAGGTTCAACCAATTCACCCCCTCTCTTGGTTGTTGTGAAGTATTCCTATTATTTTCAGTTAATACAAACCATTAGTTCTAGCAAACACTATATACAAAAGTACTAACTAATAATGGAAACATCCATTTTACTAGTAGAGCCAACCCCTAGTAGGATTCCATGGACCATGAGAACCACTTGCACAGTTGCGAAAATTGTCTGCAAAACTTCCCTCTGGTTCTTCAGGATCAGACTCATCACTAGGATCCTCGGGAAGCTTCTTTCGTGCGTGTTCCTATTGAGTTCGAGTACAGAGGAGGATGCATAGAATTGTTGCTAGAAGATATGTTAATTGGTTTCATAGGCGGATCAGGATACACGTGAGGAAATTGGAGAAAAGGATCATTAGGGTTAAACATATTATTAAGTACAGAAATAGGAAAGTGTGCACCAAAATGCACGTAAACACGAATAATAGGCTGCATAGTAATAACATAATAGTTTCTAGCTTTATCACGATCCCACCACCATTCCAAAGCATCAAGGAATATTATCAGGGATGCCATCTATAAAAAAAAATATAGTGAGAAATAAATTTCTTAATAGACAAACTAAATCATTCAATAGGTTAGTATGTTAGTGCTTCACAAATACATTCCATAAAATCAATATATATATATATATATATATAAGCAAGTAACCATTCAAACAATATATGCATGAGGAAATTCCAGAGTGCACATGGTCTCTACATCCCTAACCGGGTGTAGTACACTGCCACCATCTTACGTTAAACAATGTGTGATCAATTCCAATGTAAATCTGGTCTCTACATCTCTGCCTTGATGTAATACCTTTTTTGTTTCTAAAATCTCCGCCTGGATTCAGAAATAATCTCAATATATCATCACATAAAATCCATTCTTTTTCTTTGTAATACAAACCATAATTCATACATCTTCATAGAAATTTTATCACAAAAATCATAACAACATCAAATATGTGGTTCGGCCACCATCCAAATTCCATACAAGTTCATGCAAACTTATGCATGTCAATACTATCATTAGGTTAAAGAACCACATGATTGTACTATAGTTAGTAAGTCTAGTATACCATCAATATAAATTCTACTTCTTTTTTACTTACACAAGAGAGCTAAAAACTATCCTAGACCTTAATCTCCTTTCAAATTACCATCCTAAAACTTAATCCTCAAAACTGAACCATTATAGTTTTTAAACCATTTTCAACATACCATTCAACTTCTACTTCTCAACATCAATTCAAAATAGTCCCAATATATATATATATATATATATATATATATATATATATATAAACAACCCCAATGGTCGTCAAAATCAGTTCAAAAGATTACTAAAATCAATTTCAACCATCACTAATATTTCAACACTTCACTCATCAACATATTGCAACACTTAATCCACATGAACACAACATAAAGTAACCTCTGAGGATCTGAAAATTCAGCCTAGTGTGCTCAACCAGAAATCTGCACCATTAAGCATAAAAGTTAGTCCAACTAAACCCTTAAACAAGATTGAAAGCCTAGACTACCTTAAGAAAGTTTTCTTCCAACTCCTCCAAGTACTTGGCTGCACCTCAAGGTCTTGAAGGAATGAAAGTTTTATCTTGTATTAGATGGTTTGGAAGAAAGAAGAGAAGGAAATGGAAGTAAAGGAGGGAATAGAAGCGAAGGCCTACAATTTTAGCCAAGAAAGAAGTGAGAAGGATGAAAGCAAAATGAAGAGAGAAAAGGTGAAAGTGGCCTTGAGTTTGGGAAAGGCTATGCAAAGGTGCAAAATTTTTAAACAAAGGAAGTATTTATAGGAAAGAAATTAGTTAGGATGGAAGTCTAGTTAGGTCCTTAATTTAGTTCTAATGTAACTAAGTAATCATGTCATGAAGATAATGACTAATTTTTTTGTCTCCATTCATTAAATGCAAGCTTATCCCTTTATAAATCAATGATTCCCTTCCTAATGATTAAGATTCCACGTGGAAGGCTTTCTTAAGGAGTTTGATTTTGTTTGTTTTATTCACATAATGCATTGGCTTTACATTTTGTCTCTTGTACACCACTCTTAGGCATACACGTACACACACACACACACACACACATAAAGCTACAATTCAATTCCTATTGTTTTTGCTATAAAAAATCACGTACACAAGCATGCTTTCCATTAAAATTTGTCTCTTTTGGTTTATACCACTTGTACTTCATGTGTTTTTCGATTAATGGGATAGCTACTAAAGTGCCATTCATCTAAAGTCTTATGCCTTTGTTCAATATCCCACACGACTAGGATTTGTTTCTTTCTTTAAGTTAACTAATCATGACTAAATATATTCTAAACACTTTTATATTTGTCACTTGGATCCATTAGCTTCTATCCTATCCTTTTTGTATCACACTACTATCACATGTGTTCTTCATGTGATAATTTTCCTCATCATATCATTACATTGTTATACTACTTTGGAAACATATCCCACAAATAATTCATACATTAATACAAACTCAAGATAAAAAATAAATTGAGTATGTTACATCATCCATCTTCATTCCTTGTCTCAATCCATCCTACATTGCTTAATTCCTTGAAGCTCATTTATGCCACTTTTGCTCCAAATTCATGAGTAAGAGTTTGAGTTCTTGAAGATTGATTTTTATTGCAAGATAGATTGGGGAAATTAATGTCTAATGAGGTTATACATACATCATGTGGTATCTAGAGCCTAATCCTTGTGAAATTATTCTTGAATTTCAATTTCTAGATCTACTCCAAAGGTTTCCAAAAATCATAAAACATCTTAGATTTACTTCTAGTTTTCTTAATTTTCCTTAAAGTCTTGGTGGATTGAGTCTTGTCTTGTGTTCCTACACCTTTCCTAGTGACTAGTTTCAAGTTTTCAAAATTCTTGTTCATCTTATGTTCCTCATGTTCTTCCTTGTTCTTGATAATTTTCTAGTTTTGATTCTTGTCAACTTGTGTTAGTAGTTGTTTGTGTGTTTTATAACCTCTTGTTTTGATTCTAATCTCATGTCTAAATTTGAATTGAGTTGTTAGAAACAAATTTTACAATTGTTATACACTTTTTTCGTGATTCATCATATTTCTTTAAGTATTTGTGAACTTGTACAAAAGCAAAACAAAAGCCTATAAAAATGTTGTGAAAGAAACAAGAAAAAAAGCAAAAGAAAAGCAATTAGGTGCAGCCAAAGAAAATATTGAATTGGTAGCTGGAAAAATAGAATAAAAACATAAGTTTAGAAGCAAATAAAGGTTACAAAAGTTACAAGTTCAAATTTCCTTTGACCACAAAATTGACTGAACTTGTATGACATGCAAACTTGGTGAAATTTGGATTCTAACACTTGAATTTGGTTAAGTGTATCTCCTTTGTGCAGTTTTGGTCCAGCAACTATCCTTGAGTTGTCTCATTGAATTTCAATTTGATTTGTGCTGTCCTTAAATTTTTAGCTTTTGTTGTTTGTCTTTTAAAAATTCCAAGGTTTTGTCTTAGAATTCTCTTGTCCTTGGATTCTTGAGTCTATTTTAGAATTTTTTTCCTATTGCACTTTAATAAAGAACCTTGATTGGATTGGGAGTTGTTGCTTAAGAGCTATAGAGGTATAAGAGTGGGAAAAGACAAGAGAGTGTTGGACACAGGGGGAGCTTCATGATGTGTGGAAGTCTTTGATACAAGAAGAGTTTTGTGCTTTCAACATGCTTGAAGACTTGGAATTTTATGTAAAAGGAAAGCAATCTGATTGATCCATGGAAACAAACATTCAATCATTCATTCATTGATTTAACAAAGTGGTTTTTATGAAAATCAAACAAAGCTTTTAATACTTCACTAAGGTTTTATTTTGACTCAAAGGTTTTTGGAAAAATTGTTTTCATACTGTTGTAATCGATTACATTAAAAATATAATCAATTAAATTGTTCTTAGTTCATTCTAGAAAAGCTTTCAAGAACAAAGTAATCGATTACCTATCGGAATAATCGATTATTTAACCTTTGTTTTCACATACACTGCTTTGTTGAAACACTTTAATTGATTACCAATAGATAGTAATCGATTACAAAACTTTACATTGCTATACATGGTTTTAAGACTCTCTGGAAGAATCGATTACCAATAGGTAGTAATCGATTACACAGGCTTAATTAAAAAATATTGTCTTCTTATCTTAATCGATTACCAAATGCTGTAATCGATTACATAGCTTATTCTGTTTTATAAAGCTTCCTGATTTAATCGATTACCAAATACAGTAATCGATTACATAGTGTATTTTGATAATTTGAAGCTTGCTGTCTTAATCGATTACAAGACGGAATAATCGATTATTTTGCTCGTTGCTCATGTCCAGAAATTTGTAGAATACATTAATCAATTACAAGGTTGTTTTAATCGATTATATGAGTTTTTTAGTCGATTATTAGGCCCGTTTAAACGATTACTGACAGTTACAAAAGTTTATTATAAATAGAACCAAGACTCAGCTTGTTTTGTAACTTGATCAATTCGTATTCTAAGCATAGACAACCTTTCAAAACATATTCAAAGTAATTTTTCTGAGTTCTATGAGTTCTTGCTTCAACTAAAACACTCATGGGTTTTTGAGTGATTCTAAAAGCAAGAAGGTTCTTTCAAAGGTTAAGGAAGAAGAATGTTCTGAGTTTGTTTTTGTGTTTCAACCTGAGTTGTTCATTCATATGCATGTCATTCACTGGATCATCAGGTTGATTCTTTCCTTAACTCATTGATTGTAATTTTGTTTACATAGTTTGTTGAATTTGGCTATTATAATAGGATTCTTATAGCTTGGCACTAAAGAAGGGTTCTCTAGCATAAAGATTAGAGTAGTGTTCTTTGAATCTTTCTCCTTAGAAGTCTAATAGGGTTTTAGATTTGTGTTCTTTATCTAGGGTTGATGAAGGGCAGATTCTTGTAAAAGCTTGTAAGAATATCTTATAGTAGTGGAACTCTAATTCAGTGTGAATTAGAAGAAACTCGATGTAGCTTCAGGTTTTGAAGTGAACCAGTATAAATTGCTTATGTTCTTATTTATATATCCCTAATCTCATCTTATTCATTGATCTTTAATTCTTTGAATCATATTCATTGTTCAACAGATTTTATTTTGATCTATTGAATTCTTAGGCTGAGCTATTTGATTGCGTAAAAGGTTTCTTGGTTTTGTAAGTGATAAAGATCCTGAAACTCTTATTTGAATTTGATTTTATAATAGCAAGGTTCAACCAATTCACCCCCCTCTTGGATGTTGTGAAGTATTCCTATTATTTTCAATTGGCATCAAGAGCTGGTTCTTGAGAGTTATTCAAGATCACTTTTTTTTCTTCTAAAAGAAAAATGAATACCTCATAAATAACCTTCAAGGAAGGTGCTTCTTTAAACAGACCTCCCATGTTTGAAGGGGAACATTTCAATTTTTGGAAAAATAGAACGAAGATCTTTATTCAATCAAATGACCCAGGTGCTTGGAATGCTATAGAAAAGGGTCCTTTTATTTCAAAGAAAACTGTTGTCAATGAATTGATTCCCAAAGAATGGGATGAGGTGACTGATGCTGAAAAAAAGGTTGTCCAATATGATTTTAAAGCAAAAAATATGATCACCTCTGCACTTTCCTCTAATGAGTTTTTTAGAACAGTGAGATGTACAAGTGCAAAAGAGATGTGGGAGATGCTGGAGATTACTCATGAATGAACTGAAGAAGTCAGGAGATCAAGGAAGCATGCATTGATCCATGAGTATGAGATGTTCAAGATGAACACCAATGAAAGCATTTCTCAACTACAGACAAGATTCACTCATATTGTCAACCATTTATTAGGTCTTGGAAAGATCTTTGATACTGAAGAATTGAACATCAAGATCCTGAAGTGTCTAAAAAGGCCTTGGCAACCAAAGGTGACAGCAATCAAGGAATCCAAAGATCTATCAAAGATGTCCATGGCTGCACTATTTGGTAAGCTACTTGAGTATGAGCTTGAAGTGTCTCAACTAACTTGTAATGAAGATGCAGAAAAGAAAAATAGGAGCGTTGCATTAAAAACTGTAACTTCAAAAGTTGAAAAAGAGGATCAAATAAATGTTGAGGAAGAAGAGGACAACATGAACTTAATTGTCTGAAAATTCAGCAAGTTCTTAAAAAAATAAGAACAAAAGGTTCATAAAGATCAGCAAGAACAACAACAACAACAACAATAGCAACAAGAAGATTGACAACAATTTTACATGCTTTGAATGTGGAAAACCTGGTCACATCAAATATGAGTGCTCAATCTACTTGAAAAGCAACAAGGAGAGAACAAGATGAGGAAGGAAGGGAAATCTAAAAGAGCCTACATAGATTGGGAAGATAATGAGTCAACTACTTCAGAATCTTCAACTGAAAATGAAGAAGCCAACATGTGTCTCACTTCCACAATCAATGAAAAAGATGATGATCTCTCATGTGATGGAACTGAGGTAAGTTCTGAATATGATCAAGCTATTAGTGTTTTCCATGAAATGCATGAAGAAGCCAAAAAACTTGCAATATCCAATAACAAGCTAAAAGGAAATCTTAGATGACATATTGTAAAGATTACTGAATTGCAAACATATATTTGAAAATTGAAAGAAGAAGATGAAAAACTTGTTTCAAGTTACAATTTGAATGGATGTGTATGTGCCTCTTCCTCTACAAGTGTTGACAAGTATAACTTGCTTCAAAAAGATTTTGAGGACTACAAAATTAGTCAAGGAGAAAAATATATGACAAGTTTATCTGAAATCAGCTATTTGGTTGATCTTTTGAGAAAGTTATATAGAGGAAAAGGCAACTTGGATGAAATGCTAAGTGTGCAAAGGTATGCTGGAGATACTTCTGGTTTGGGATACAAAAAGGGCTCAAAATATGATGGAAAAACAATATTTGTGCCTCCAAATTATAAGAATCAAAAAAGGTATAATAACTCAAAGATCAATCAAAATGTTTTCCTTAGAAAATCATCAAATTCTATGATATGCAACTATTGTATGGAAAGAGGACATACATCTTACAAATGCTATGCTAGGAGATTCTATGTGCCTAATGGAGATTGCATTTGGGTTCAAAAGAAAAAGAAAGCAACTAACCCCTATGGACCCAACCTCAATTGGGTACCTTCCTTTGTAAATTTATTTGATTTTTGCAGGTATGTCTAAGAGCTAAATCCTCAACATGGTACCTTGACAGTGGATGCTCTAGACATATGAATGGGGACATGTCCATGCTTACAAACTTAACACTTAAAGATGGTGGATATGTCACTTATGGGGATAATAATAAAGGCAAGATCATTAGAGAAGGCAACATTGGAGACAACTTCAAAACAAAGATAAAGAATGTTCTTTATGTAGAAGGTTTGAAGCATAATCTCTTAAGTATAAGTCAACTTTGTGACAAAGGATTTAAAGTCACATTCAATGAGAATTGCTGTATGATTTGTGATGGGAATATTGGTGAAGTAATCCATATAGGTAAAAGGAAAGGTAACATTTACTTACTCTCAATTGACCATGCATTCTTCCATAACACTCCTTGTTTTATAAGCAAGATTGATGAATCTTGGCTATGGCATAGAAGGGCTAGTCACATAAACATGCACCACATAAACAAGCTTCTAAGAAAAGATTTAGTAATTGGGTTGCCCAAACTCAAGTTAGAGAAGGACAAACTTTGTGATGCTTGTCAAAAGGGGAAATAAACCAAGATATCTTTTCAAATCAAAAACATTGTTTCCACCTCTAGACCACTTGAACTACTTCACATTGACTTGTTTGGTCCCTCTAGAACAATGAGTTTAGGTGGTAATTATTATGGGCTTGTCATTGTGGATGATTACTCTAGATTCACTTGGATTCTATTTTTGAAATCCAAAAGTGATGCTTTCCTTGCATTTAAAAAAATGGCTAAACTTGCACAAAATGAAAAAGGTAACAAAATCATTTCAATAAGAAGTGATCATGGTGGTGAATTCCAAAATGAACATTTTGAAAAATTCTGTGAAGAAAATGGAATTAACCATAATTTTTCAACTCCAAGAACACCTCAACAAAATGGTGTTGTGGAAAGGAAAAATAGATCTCTTGAAGAAGGAGCTAGAACTCTTCTTAATGAGACAAATTTGCAAAAATATTTTTGGGCTGATGGTGTAAGTACAGTATGCTACACTTTGAATAGATTACTTATAAGGCCTATTTTAAAGAAAACCCCTTATGAGCTATACAAAGGTAGAAAACCCAATATTTCTCACTTAAGAGTTTTTGGCTGCAAGTGTTTTGTATTGAACAATGGGAAAGAATTGTAACATCCTCAAAATTATATTATGAAATATATTTATGATTGAATTATGGAAGTGCGATGATAATTGGATACAAGAAGAATAGGATAAATTTTATTTGAACATAAGCATTTGTTGAACATGTTTTATGTATATTATTAATCAGTAGAATTTTTTGATCTTTAGAATATACAACTTCAAGAGAAATTTGATTTTTTCCGGATAGCATCGGTATACGGTGTATAAATTAGAAATTTCAAATTGAAACATAATAAGGTGAGTCAAGACTTATATAATAGGAAATAATTTGTAGAGTTAGAAACTATACAGTTGTGACAGAAAAACCTTAGAATAGAATTTCTATGAATTTTATACGGTAATAACTTTGAAATTTTATTCAGGAGAATTCAGGCAGCAGAAAAATATGAAAAAATGATAAGTATAATCTGTGGAATTTTCTCTTAATTGTAGGATGTACAAACTTATTTAGTAAAATGGTTTAGTAATTTTGATGCTCAGAAGTAGAATGGACCAATCAGAATTAAGATAGAGCAGTCTTGCATGCAAAGCCTGTGTAGCACTCTGTATAGACTGTTTGTGAGCTATTTGTACTGTAACTGAAGTCGGTTTCTGGAAATCTCTAGAGTTCTATTATTTAATCTTATCCTTTAGGAAGAAGAGTTCGAATTAAACTTTACTTCCTCCTATGAATGCCATGTGTGAAGACAATTTGGAATTGAATTCTTCCTCTTCATGAAAGATGACATATGGACACAAGGTGATTCTGGAAATCTCTAGAGTTCTATTATTTAATATTATCCTTTAGGTAGAAGAGTTCAAATTGAACTTTACTTCTTTCTAGTAAATGCCATGTGTGAAGTTATCTTGAAATTGGATTCTTCTTCTTCATAAAAGGTGACACATGTACACAAGGAGAACCACACAATTTTCTCCTCTTTAAAGGAAATAACGACATGGTATAGAAGGAGGAAGGGAAGATAAAAATATCCCCCTTGGCTATGGTATTCACGTGAAGTAGAGGAAAAAGGGGAAATAAGGTGGTTTGTCATATTTAAAAATTGATAAGTTATGATAAGTAGAAAATATCTTAAGATTCATGAATTAAAGTGATAAGGTGCCATCATGAAAGCTTAAGAAATGTCTAGCCACTTGTAAGCCACCATGAATGAAGGGATAAGAAGTCATCATGCCTTGAAAGATAATTACACAAGGTGGCATGAAAGGAAGAAAAAAATCTTCTCCTCTTCCCTTGATAATCACGTGAAAGAGGCAGTAGGAAGGAAGGATATTTCATGACTTACATACATGATATAAGGACAAGTGGAAGACACTTCGAAGAAAGACATCATGACTTAGGAGATTTTTGTATAAAGTGGAAAGATATTTAGAAGAGTAATTATGAGTTTAGTTAAGATGTAATGGAATGAGAAGAAACTAAGTTATAATGGAACTAGATGAGAGTAACTAGCTAGAAAGGGCAATTATGTCTTTAAATATTTTATTATTTTCCAAACCTTATATAAAGGGAGGAGGGCCTTAAATGGAAGTCACTTTCAAGACTCCATTTCTACAACAACTCACGTGAATCTCTCCCTCCCATCTCTTTTCAATTCACTTTCATCTTTTCCTTTTCAGGACTTCATTCCTTAGAGGATTTCCAAGAGAAATAACCACTTAATCATTTCAAATCCAAATCCATTTGAGGTAGGCTAGGCTTCAATCTCTAGTTAAGCATTTGTTTGGATTAATTTATATGCTTAATTAGGCAGATTTAAGGTTATCATTTAGACTTGAAATTCATGTCATTTTAAGGTTTTTTCTTTTATGAGAAAATGTTGATTTTTACCATAGGATAGGTGATGATATATAGGCTAAAATATTAGTATTGTATGGAAACCCATTTGATGAACTTGGAAGGTGATTTTGATAATATATGAACTGTTTGTTCATATTTTTATTATGGGGCTGTTTGGTATTAATTTTTAGAAGTAGAGGTTGAATGGTGTGTAGTTAAATGGTTCAAATACTAAAGTGATTCAATTTTGAGGATGAAGTAGTAAGGTGGTAGGTGAAAGGAGATTAAGATGCATGCTAGGTTATGATATTTCCTTGTGAATGTTTAAAGGAATTAGAAATTATTTGAGAGATATATTGTGATTTA
>PYAF01004633.1:663018-681049 GCA_007407185.1 Glycine tomentella
ATAACATGAATTTTTATCTAGCTTGAGGATAATTAAAGGTCATGCCTAAGTGGTAATGATCTTATTTAAATAAGGTATAGTGGTTTAACTATACTTGTGGTACATATGATGTTATGATAACAACATCTTTTTCATAAGGTGGTATGTATTTTGCTAATGAATTTTATTATGGATAGATGTTGATGTAATGATAAGTTGATTCATGTTTCCAAGTCCAGTATGAGATTTTGTGAAACAAAATCTGATACTACATACAATACGATATGTAGTGTCCAGGTGCACATATATGGCATAAATCATGCATGTTTGCGTAAGACGATCGCAGCGTCTACATCAAGTACGAGGTGTAGTTACATACAGTACGATATGTAGAGGCCATGTGCACCCTGGAAAAATTCATTTCATGCATTCATATAGCTTGCATAATTATTTTATGATGATTTACTAACATACAAACATGTTTTGGTGGTTTAGTTTTGCCTACTGAGAAATTTTATTTCTCACTAGATTTGTTTCATTTTTTTATAGATGGCAATAGTGGTTAATTTCATTGACGCCTAGGACTGATGGTGGTACAAAGATAAAGAATTGTCTCTAGGAAATAAATGATGAAAGTGTTGTAGTATCTTTATGTTTCGTTGAAAATGACTCTTGTACAACAACTGTGGCTACGTATTATATATATATATATATATATTAGTTTAACAACTTCTATAATTTATATATTTTAGAATTTATACTAGGATCCGTTTAGTAAAAATAAAATAGTAATAAAAATTATTTAACGATTCTTAAAAAAATTTAATCCTAATAAAAATATAATATCTAGAATAATTTTAGGTTGTTACAAGAATCACTTGGAAAATTTGATGCTAAGGCTGATGAAGCAATTTTCCTTGGATATTCATTACATAGTAAAGCTTATAGAGTATTCAATAAAAGAACAATGTGCATAGAAGAATCTATACATGTTATTTGTGATGAGTCTAATCCCTCTAAAGAGGAAAAGAAGTGTGATGTAGATGCAGGCCCAATGGAAGAATTTATTCAGCTAAATAATTCCTTAAATAAAGAGAAAGAAGAACCAAGTGCTGAAGCAAAACCATCAACCCCTGTTCAAGAGCCTAAAGATTGGAGAACAATAAGAGACCTATCACTTGACAACATCATAGGTGAAGTTTCAAAGAGAGTATCTACTAGATCTTCATTAAGAAACCTATGTTATAATATGGCTTTTGTTTCTCAAATTGAACCTAAGAATATTGATCAAGCCTTGAATAATGAACATTAGATGCTTGCCATGCATGATGAGCTAAATCAGTTTAAGAGAAATGAAGTCTGGGAACTTGTTCCTAGACCAGCCTCTCTTAAACTTATTGGTACAAAATGGGTTTTTAGAAACAAACTTGATGAAAGTGGAATCATAGTCAGAAATAAAGCTAGATTGGTTGCAAAGGTTACAACCAAGAAGAGGCATAGACTATGAAGAAACTTATGCTCTAGTTGCAAGATTGGAAGCAATCAGGTTATTGCTTGCTTATGCATGTTTAATGAACTTCAAACTCTTTCAAATGGATGTTAAAAGTGCCTTTTTAAATGGATACATTGAGGAGGATATATATGTTGAACAACCTCCTGGTTTTACTGATTTTAGACATCCTAACTATGTTTTTAAACTCAAAAAGGCCCTTTATAGTCTGAAGCAAGCTCCCAGATCATGGTATGAAAGACTAAGCAAGTTTCTACTTGAACAATCTTTCACAAGGGGACATGTTGACAAAACCTTGTTCATTAAAAGGCATGAGAATGATATCTTATTGGTTCAAGTTTATGTTGATGGTATAATTTTTGGTTCAACTAATTATTTGCTATGTAAGGAATTTTCCTCAACTATGCAGAAAGAATTTGAAATGTCAATGATGGGAGAATTAACATTCTTTCTTGGACTTCAAGAGAAGCAAATGAAGAATGGAACATTTCTCAATCAATCCAAATATTGTCTTGAAGTAATTAAGAAATTTGAAATGGAGAAAAGCAAAGATGCTGCAACTCCAATGGCAACATCAACATATCTAGATTCAAATGAAAATGGAAAGAAGGTTGATGAGTCAAAATTCAGAGGAATGATGGGTCCTTGTTATATTTGACAGCTAGTAGACTAGATATAATGCTAAGTGTTTGCTTGTGTGCAAGATATCAAGCAAATCCAAAAGAGTCTCATCTAACAGCAATCAAAAGGATCATCAAATATCTCAAAACTACACCAAAAGTTGGTCTTTGGTATTCCAAAGGTGCTTCAATTAATATTATTGGATATTCTAACTCTAACTTTGCAGGTTGCAAGTTAGATAGAAAAAGTACAAATGACACTTGTCATCTACTTGGAAGTTCTTTGATCTCATGGCATTGCAAGAAACAATCTTGTGTTGCTTTGTCAACTACTGAAGCTGACTATATCTCAGCTGAAAGTTACTGTGCCCAAAGTCTATAGCCAAAGCAACAAATGCAAGATTTTGGAGTTGAACTGAAGGAAATACCTTTGCTATGTGACAATACAAGTGCTATTAACATATCAAAGAATCCAATAATGCATTCAAGGACCAAGCATATTGAGATAAGGCATCATTTCCTCAGAGATCATGTTCAAAAAGGTAATATCAAAATTGATTTCATTGATACCCATAACCAACTAGCTGATATATTTACTAAATCATTGGTAAGAGATAGATTTTATGCACTTAGAAACATGATAGGTATTCTTGATAATCAAATATATGCTAGCCTGTTTTAAGTGTGCCTTTCCATGCAAATTGAACTTCATAGTTGAACTCATCACTACAAATGCTCTATGTTGTGCAAAATTCGAATTGATCTGCAGAATACTCTATTTTTTTGATGAAATTAATGTTATAATCGATAATACTTCGGGTTAATCGATTAAAATCATTAAAATCTTCATTCTATATGAAATTTAAGCTTCAGTAATCGATTACTTCAAACTCGTAATCGATTATTCTTTGTTTTTGAAAAACTGAAGCTTCCTAGAGTAATTGATTATGTAACGGGATAATCGATTACAATGAACAAAACATGTTTTTTCTGTATAATGGTCTTACTGGTGTAATCAATTATGACCAATTGGTAATCGATTACATGTGTGCTTAAAATTTTAAATACTTCTGGAGTAATCAATTACCAGTCGGGATAATCGATTACAAAAGCTCTGATATATGATTAAATTCTCAAAATGATGATATAATCGATTACATTAACAAATATTCGATTACTAGTCATCTTCAACCTTTGAATGATGTGTGAAATAATCGATTACCACGTGTAATTTTTTGTGTTCTGAATGAGCAAATAATCGATTATTATTACCATTTAATCGAGTGCGTTTTCTAACAGTTTTTCTCTGGAAATGTAACTGCCCAACCAAATCTAAATCAAATCAAAGGTCACTAAAGTGCCTTAACTGCCTCCAACAGCTATATTTTCAAAAATAAGAACGTTAAGAGCATCTATCTAGCCTATAAATATGTGCCTTACAACATTGAAAAGCCTTGCACCTTTGTCTTCTCTCTCTCTATTATATTTCTAAATTTTTTTTGTTGTGTGTCTGTGTCTAAAACATCTTCCTAAATGTCAAATCCCACACCAAAACGTGCTAGGTCCACAAAAAGAAAGGTTGGAGAATTATCATCGAATCCTCCTCCTCCTCAAGCCCCAAATAGGTTAGACTTGTGGTTTTCCAATGAGTCTGACAAATTAAACTACTTACAGTTCTTTGTCACTAAACCAGTGTGCTCACCCAACTACCTAGACCTAGATTGGTTCATTAGGGAAGGATTTCAATTCCCTGCATTCCTAGAAACCCAAGGTCTCAGAAGATTCCTTGAAATGAAGGGTACTTTCTACCCAGAATTGGTTAAAGTCTTTTATGCATGTGCTAAGGGTTCTATGAATGGAACCATGGTTTCTAAAGTCAAGGGTGTTACTATGGAAATCACCCATGAAGTCTGAGAATCTGTTGCTGGGGTAATATGTGAGGGTGCTAGGAAGTTTGATGAAGACCCTGAGGGATACAGTAAATTAGACACCTATAGGGAGATGCTTCATGACCCACATATGCAACTTAGGAACAGATTAGGTACTGGTCCTATGAATCCTGAGGATAGGTTACTCCACTACATCATAACCTATGTGCTGACTCCAAGGGCTACTAATCATGCCCAAGCCACAGATGATGACCTGCAATTGGTGTATGGTCTAAAGAACTCTATTCCCATGAATTGGGTTCTTATATTTGAGGAAATCATGCTTAAGTCTAAGAGACTTGTCAACTATCCTTTTCCTTACCCTGTCTTGGTATCTAGGTTCATTGATCACTTCAACATTGATGTGACTGATGAGGTGATGGACCATACCAATTCTAGCAACAGCTTGATAAAAGAAAAACATCTTACAAAGCTGGGAATGCAGAAGACTCCTCAAGGCTGGATAATGGCTGGTCAACCTCAAGTACCTCCTCCTCCACCTGCTGATGATGATCTTCAAGAAGAAGAGTCTGAAGATGAAGAAAGGGATCAACCTCAGCCCTTATACTCACAATTTGAATCTTTGATGCTACAAAAGATGGATGGGCTTCTACAAATGCATCATGATTTTAGGGCAGAGACTAGTGTCTCTTTAGAAGAAATTAAGGATAGGCTAGACATCATAGAGGCTACTCTTAAGACTGATGACTCTATCTCTTTCTAAATGGCCTATGTTTCTTTATTTTTATATGCTCTATTTTTTATTTTGCCTGTAATGTTAAAATTCTCTTTGTAATGGATTCCCAAAACATATATAACACTTATATTCTGCTTATATTTCAATTATTCGTTGTGCTCTTTATGTTTTTGACTTAAACAAGCCAAATAGGGGGAGAAATGATTGAGTTTTCATACACTCTGCTATATACTCTGTTCATCCCTGTTTTTTGCTCAAAATTTGGCCCAAAATCTGACTTAAATGGATTATGGAATTTAGGGGAGTTAACTGTTCAAAATGAATCAATTATACCTAGAATGCATGTAAATGATGTTTAAATGGAATCAGATGCTTTAATACTTGTTCTTTGGAAAGAAAGTGTAAATTTTCAGGTCCAATATATTCAAAGTCTTCTATGGTTTATTACTGTTAAAAAGCTTCAAGTTCAACAATTGGTCAATCAAGAATTTGGCATGTCTAAAGCCAAAAAGGGGGAGATTGTTGGACACAGGGGGAGCTTCATGATGTTTGGAAGTCTTTGAAACAAGAAGAGTTTTGTGCTTTCAACATGCTTGAAGACTTGGAATTTTATGTAAAAGGAAAGCAATCTGATTGATCCATGCATTCATACATTCATTGATTTAACAAAGTGGTTTTTATGAAAATCAAACAAAGCTTTTAATACTTCACTAAGGTTTTATTTTGACTCAAAGGCTTTTGGAAAAATTGTTTTTATACTGTTGTAATTGATTACATTAAAAATATAATCGATTAAATTGTTCTTAGTTCATTCTGGAAAAGCTTTCAAGAACAACGTATCGATTACCTATCGGAATAATCGATTATTTAACCTTTGTTTTCACATACACTGCTTTGTTGAAACACTTTAATCGATTACCAATAGATAGTAATCGATTACAAAGCTTTACATTGCTATACATGGTTTTAAGACTCTCTGGAAGAATCGATTACACAGGCTTAATTGAAAATTATTCTTCCTGTCTTAATCGATTACCAAATGCTGTAATCGATTACATAGCTTATTCTATTTTATAAAGCTTCCTAATTTAATCGATTACCAAATACAGTAATCGATTACATAGTGTATTTTGATAATTTGAAGCTTGTTGTCTTAATCGATTACAAGACGGAATAATCGATTATTTTGCTCGTTGCTCATGTCTAGAAATTTGTAGAACACATTAATCGATTACAAGGTTGTTTTAATCGACTACATGAGTGTTTTAATCGATTATTAGGAGCTTTTAATCGATTACTGACAGTTACAAAAGTTTGTTATAAATAGAACCAAGGCTCAGCTTGTTTTGTAACTTGATCAATTCGTATTCTGAGCATACACAAGCTTTCACAACATATTCAAAGTAATTTTTCTGAAATCTACGAGTTCTTGCTTTAACTAAAACACTCATGGATTTTTGAGTGATTCTAAAAGCAAGAAGGTTTTTTCAAAGGTTAAGGAAGAAGAATGTTCTGAGTTTGTTTTTGTATTTCAACCTGAGTTGTTCATTCATGTGCATGTCATTCACTGGATCATCAAGTTGTTTCTTTCCTTAACTCATTGATTGTAATTTTGCTTACATAGTTTGTTGAATTTGGCTATTGTAATAGGATTCTTATGGCTTGAGACTAGAGAAGGGTTCTCTAGCATAAAGATTAGATAGTGTTCTCTGAATCTTTCTCCTTAGAAGTCTAATAGGGTTTTAGATTTCTGTTCTTTATCTAGGGTTAATAAAGGTGAGATTCTTGTAAAAGGTTGTAAGAATATTTTATAATAGTGGAACTCTAATTCAGTGTGAATTAGAAGAAACTGGATGTAGCTTCAGGTTTTGAAGTGAACCAGTATAAATTGCTTGTGTTCTTATTTCTATATCTCTAATCTCATCTTATTCATTGATCTTTAATTCGTTGAATCATATTAATTGTTCAACATATTTTATTTTGATCTATTGAATTCTTGGGCTGAGCTATTTGATTGTGTAAAAGGTTTCTTGGTTTTGTAAGTGATAAAGATCCTGAAACTCTAATTTGAATTTGATTTTAAAATACCAAAGTTCAACCAATTCACCCCCCCCTCTTGGTTGTTGTGAAGTATTCTTATTATTTTTAGAGAGAACTTTAGAGAAAAAACCTAGATAAAGTGTGCAAACAAGAGAGAGTGGCAAACACTTAGAGAGTGGTGAGAATTTTCTTATATACTTATGTTTTTGCTAACCATTTCTTTTGAAGGATGGGCTCAAGAGGAGAAGAAGTTTTATCACCTGAGACCTCTAGGTTAATGAAGGCTATTACAAAACAAATGGAGTAATTACAAACCAAAATAGAGGCAAAATTTGAGGAGTTACAAAGGGAGAGACAAAGAATGAGTAATCCAATTGGGAGGGTGGATGGAGAAGCTTATGAGGATAGATGGGTGAGTGAATATGCATCCTCTCATGGAGGAAATTATGAAGAGGAAGGGAATGAGAGGGAGGAGTAGAGAGAAAACAATAATAGGATGCAAAATAATAGAAGACAAAATCATAGGAGACAAAATAGAGAGGAGGAAGATTGAAGGTTTAGGAGATATGAGAGAGAAGGAAGGAATGAAGGATTGAGTGAAGTCAAAATTAAAATTCCAAAGTTCCTTGGCACTTAGGATCCATAAATTTACTTTGAGTGGGAGATGAAAGTAGAGCAAATTTTCTCATGTCAACACTTTGATGAAGAGAAGAAAGTGATTCTAGCAACTCTAGAATTTGGTGGCTATGCTTTGGTGTGGTGGAACCAAATTCAAATTGACATAGAGAGTATGAAGAGGCCAAGAATCAATTGCTAGAATGACTTAAAGGGGGTGCTTGAAAGAAAGATTTGTTCCTACTTATTACTCAAGAGAAGTCCACAACAAGCTCCAAAGACTATTCCAAGACTACAAAAGTGTTGATGACTACTATAAGGAGATGGAATTGATGAGGATGATGGCTGAAATAGTGGAGAGCCAAGAGGCAACCATGGCTAGGTTCCTTCATGGCTTGAATAAAGACATTCAAGATGTGTTGGAGCTACATTCCTATGGCACAATTGAGGAGCTAGTCCACAAAGCTCAAAGAGTGGAGCAGCAACTCAAAAGGAGGAAATCTTCCAAAACCAATGGGGCTGGAAATTCCAGCTGGAAGGACAAGCCGAAGAGGGAGGTTTCTCAAGTGAAAAATAAAGAAGAGAAGGTGGAGAGCTCAAGCAAAAAAATTCTGGACCCTACTCCAACAAAATCAAGCAATATCAAGTGGTTTAAGTGTCTTGGCAAGGGCCACATTGATTCACTTGAAGATCTTTGTGACATTGTACCTATGGAGGCTGGACATATTCTCCTAGGAAGGCCTTGGCAATTTGATAGGAAAGTTATACACAATGGATTGGAGAACACTTTTGAGTTTGAGCACTTAGGCAAGAAAATTATTTTGAGGCCTTTGACTCCTAAACAAGTGTGTGAGGATCAAGTGAGGATGAAAGAAAAGAGAGTTCAAGAGCTTAAAAAAATACTGCACTTGATAGTAATAAAAAAAATAAGCAAAAGCCATGAGCTATCCAAGAGGAAAACTAGTGGGAAAAAAAGAGAAAAAAAGAAGAAGAAAAAGTTGAGAGCAAAAAATTTTATGAGCCCAAAGAGAGTTTGTTCTTGAGAGTAAAAGTGGTCAAGACACTGTTGTTAGTAAGAAAACCCCTTTATTATATGGTTCCTAACTCTCTTTTTTTGCATGTTGAAAAGGAAGGAGAAAAATTCTCCATAGCCATGCAATCTCTTTTGGAGGAATATGAAGATGTTTTTCCAAAAGAAAATCCTAATGGCTTGCCTCCTTTAAGAGGCATAGGACATCAAATTGATTTATTTTTGGTTGTTCACTTCCTAATAGGCCAACATATAAGACTTCACCCATGGAGACAAAGAAGATTCAAACACAAGTGGAGAAGCTACTTGACAAGATGTGGATCCGTGAGAGCATGAGTCCTTGTGCCATGCCAATTATTCTTGTGCCTAAGAAGGAGGGAACATGGAGGATGTGTACTGATTGTAGGGCAATAAACAACATCACCATAAGTTATAGACACCCTATCCCTAGACTTAATGATCTTTTAGATGAATTGCATGGTTCCACTATCTTCTCTAAAATTGATCTCAAGAGTGATTATCATCAAATAAGGATGAAGGAAGGGGATGAATGGAAAACGACTTTGAAAACTAAATTTGGACTTTATGAATGGTTATTTATACCTTTTGGTTTGACTAATGCACCTAGTACCTTTATGAGGCTTATGAATCATGTGCGTAGACACTTTATAGGCAAGTTTGTGGTAGTGTATTTTGATGGCATTCTTGTTTATAGTGCCAATTTAAATGATCATTTAATGCATGTTAAAAGTGTCTTTGATGTGCTTAGGAAGGAAACTTTGTATGGAGCTATTGATAAATGTACCTTTTGCACTTCACAATTTGTGTTTCTAGGTTTTGTAGTAGGTGCTCAAGGAGTCCAAGTGGATCCAGAGAAGGTGAAAACCATCATGGAGTGGCCAACTCCAAAGAGTGTGAAGGATGTTAGAAGCTTTCATGGTTTAACAAGATTTTATAGGAGATTTGTAAAGGACTTTAGTACCATTGCTTCTCCTTTGAATGAGTTGATAAAGAAAATTGTGAGCTTCTCTTGGAAGAAAGAACATGAAATTGTTTTCCAACATTGAAGGATAAATTGTCTCATGCGCCTATTCTTGCATTGCCTAATTTTAACGCTTCTTTTGAATTGGAATGCGATGCATCTAATGTAGGTATTAGGGGGTGTTGATTCAAGATAAACATCCAATTTCTTATTTTAGTGAGAAATTGAAGGGTGCATGTTTAAACTATTCCACTTATGATAAAGAGTTGTATGCACTTGTTAGAGTATTGCAAACTTGGCAACATTATCTTTTACCTAAGGAATTTGTGATCCATAGTGATCATGAGTCTCTTAAATATTTGAAAATTCAAGACAAACTCAATAAGAGACATGCTAAGTGGATTGAATTTATTGACCAATTTCCTTATGTTATTAAACACAAGCAAGGAAAATTGAATGTAGTGGCGGATGCCTTATCAAGGAGGCATTGCTTGATTTCTATGCTTGAAACTAAGTTGGTTTGTTTTAATAACATAAGGAATTGTACTCAAGTGACCATGAATTATCTAGTATTTTTTCTTTGTGTGAGAAGGGGGCTTATCAAGGGTATTTTAGACATGATGGGTTCTTGTTCAAGGAAAAGAAACTATGTGTTCTTAAAATCTCTTTGAGAGAACTTTTCATTAGAGAAGCTCATGAGAACAACTTGATTGGGCACTTTGGTGTGGATAAAACTTTGGTTATTTTAAATGAAAATTTTTTTGGCAAAAAATGAGGCATGAAGTGAATAAGCTTGTATCTCAATGTATTACTTGTCATAAAACTAAATTTAGATTAATGCCTCATGGTTTATATACACCTTTGCCTATTCCTAACTCCCCTTGGGTTGACATTTCCATGGATTCTGTCCTTGGTCTCCCAAGATCCAAGAGGGGAAAGGATTCTATATTTGTTGTTGTTGATAGGTTCTCAAAGATGGCACACTTCATTCCTTGTCACAAGAATGATGATGCTTGTGCCATGACCAATTTCTTCTTCAAGGAAGTGGTGAGACTTCATGGATTGCCTAGAAGCATGGTGAGTGATAGAGATACAAAGTTCCTTAGCCACTTTTGGAAGACATTGTGGGGTAAGCTTGGCACAAAGCTCTTGTTTTCATCAACTTGTCACCCACAAACGGATGGCCAAACCGAAGTGGTGAATAGGACATTGGGTCAACTTCTTAGATGCTACATCAAAGGCAATTTGAGGAATTGGGGGGAGTGCCTACCTCACATTGAGTTTGCTTATAATAGAGTGGCTCACAAGACCACTTCCTTATCTTCTTTTCAAATTGTCTATGGCTTCATTCCTTTAACTCCTCTTGATTTATTGTCATTACCTAACACTTCTTCTATGATTAATCATGATGCTTTGTCTAAAGCTTCTTATGTTAGGAAATTGCATGAAAAGGTGAAGGCCCATGTGAAGAGGAAGATGGAACAATATGTTAAGCAAGCCAATAAGCACAAGAAACAAGTGGTCTTCAATGAAGGGGATTTGGTTTGGCTTCATTTAAGGAAGGATAGATTTCCTCAAGAGAGGAAATACAAGCTCCAACCTAGAGGAGATGGACCTTTTAAAATTTTAGAGAGGACAACAACATTGCATATAAACTTGAGTTGCCAATTGAGTATGGTGTGAGTAACACCTTTAATGTTTGTGATCATTCTTTGTGTGATGTAGGTACAAGTGAGGGAGAAAACTTGAGGTCAAGTTCTTCTCAATAAGGAGGGGATGATGGAGGTCCATCACAAGCTCAAGGTCAAGAAGGAGAACTTGAAGAGCTGCCTTTGGTTAACTTTAGGGGACCCATGACAAGAACTAGAACTCAAGCACTTCAAGAGCACATCAAAGCTAATTTTCACCTTTTAGACAGGCATGAAGAAGTACACCAACTTAAGAAGAACAAGGGCTGAATTTTGTACTCTCAAGTTGAATTTAATTCCAACACCTTTTAGTGGCAATTGTAGTAGCAATAAATAGGCCTTTAGTGGAAATAAATAAGTTGTTAATGGCAATTGTTTAATAAGTGTAGGTTCACTTTATGTAATTTTTTTAGCACCTATGTAAGCTTGCAAAATGTAATTTCCACGTGGCTGACTCAGCCATGAGTCATCAAGTGAATAGCTTGCACCTCAAGCTTCATTTCACTTGCCATTTCATTCCACTTGCATTTAGCTTAGGTAGCTTACAAGACAAGGTGTAGGACCTTGGCTATATAAATCCAACAAAAACGAAATGTAAAGAACTTTTGGTTAAAATCAATAAGAAAGCTGAATTTTCTTGTGAAAATTTATCTCTTGCTCTTGTGCAAGAACTTATTGGATCTTATCAATGGCTTCTCAAGGGTATTGTGACAATTCTTCCTAGACTCATTGGAGAGCTTCTCCATGGCGTCATCCATATTTATTCCTTGTCTCAATCCATCCTCCATTACTTAATTCCTTGAAGCTCATTCATGCCACTTTTGCTCTAAATTCACGAGTAAAAGTTTGAGTTCTTGAAGATTGAGATTTATTGCAATGTAGATTGGGGAAATCGATGTCTAATGAGGTTAGACATACATCACTATCCCTATCACATAGCTTGTGTAACGCCTTAACTTACCATCTTATTATTATTGATTTTTAATGAAAATTCTTTTCAACTTGCTTAAAAATATTAAACCAACGTTACTAATAACTGATATCAAAAAGATTTCCATCAGTGATTGATAATTATAAATCTGATGTAAAATAAAATACAGACTGGTATCAATTCTATTACATAGTACAAATAACTAAAACATTTTATCATGACGGAACATCTCCAACTAAACATCTTCAGCAAAGTCCTTTTTCAGCTTGCCAATCCTTCTTTACTGTTCATCTGCTCGCCCAAATAAAATTGAGGTTATCGCAGGTGTCAACCACAGACACAAAATATAGGATAAGTTTATGATAAACATAATTTAAGCAACAGATTATATTCAATATGCAGATATTCATAACAACATCCTCAAAATTTCTATATAATGTATGATTCTCTTAGACTCTTATCATGATGCATGGTTTTCTTGAACTCTTATTATTTGGTATCAACTATCAAGATAGCCCTATCCCAATGGTCCAGAACTGATTCGACCAGTCAGGGTCTCTCGGTGTTGCACAGGTTCTCACCTACACTTCATGTGATCATCATGAGTGGCGTGATTCCTCATCGAAAGAGTCACCCCCCAGCTCAGACTTCTCTTGTCTGAATGCACGGACTCGATTCTTGTAACTATCTGACACATCTCCGCTCTGAGGCACACCTCCACTCTGAAGCAACTCTTATATACACCTCCACTCCGAGGCAATTCTTATGAGACACATGAGACTTATACATAACTCAGTCATTTTATTTTCAACATCAGTTTTCAATCACTGTCTCATATACTTTATTCAAAAATTCAACATAAATCAAGTACAGAACTCAACTTGTTATTCAAGTACACAACATATCACCCATGTATAGAAACACTAAACAACACATGAAACTTCATTCAAGCACTCAATCATATAACTATAACTTGAGTCCAACAATTTCTCAAATATAAGTCATACTACACAGAACTTCAAGCACTTATTCAAACACAAACCACACTTAAATTATCTTTATCATAGACAACACTTAAACTATCTTTATCATAAAGTTTCCCTATACATACCTTGTAACCTCTTAATAAGTTTGTCTTTCTCTTCCTAGAGTTGCTAGCTTTACACGTGATTTCTCCAAGAAGGTGGGGTCTTTTTATGCTTTGAAAATGAAAGGATGAAATGAAATGAAGGAGAGGTTTCACGTGGAATAGGTGGAAGAATGGAGTCTTGAATGTGACTTCCACTTAAGGCCTTCCTCCCTTTTTATAGAGTTTGGAAAATAATAAAATATTCAAGGACATTTCTACCCTTTCTAGCTAGTTACTCCCATTTGGTTTCATTAGAACTTAGTTTCATCTCATTCCATTTCATTCTAACTCAGCTCATAATGGTTTTCCTAAATATCTTTTATCCTTTATAAAAATCTTCTAAGCCATGATGACTTTCTTCCAAGTGTCCCTCCACTTGGCAAGTTCATGAATCTTCTTCATTATTCTACCTATTTCACGTGGCCAACAAGGAGAAATAAGAGAAGATTTTTCTTCTCTTCATACCATACTTGTACACATGTATTTCAAGGTTATGATGGCTTCTTATTCCTTCATCAATGGTGGCTTACAAGTGGCTAGGTATTTCTTAAGCCTTCATGATTGTATCTTATCATTTTAATTTATGAATCTTAAGATATTTTTCTACTTATCATGTTTTCATTTCCTTAAAGAGAAGAAAATTGTGTAGTTCTCCTTGTGTCTATATGTCACCTTTCATGAAGAAGAAGAATTCAATTCCAACATGACTTCACACATGGCATTCCTTAAGAGGAAGTAAAGTTCAATTTGAACTCTTCTACCTAAAGGATAATATTAAATAATAGAACTCTAGAGTTTTCCAAAAACTGACTTCAATTACAGTATAAATTGCTCACAAGCAGTCTATACAGAGTGCTACACAGACCTTACATACAAGACTGCTCTTATCTTAATTCTGATTGTTCCGTTCTGCTTCTAACCATCAAAATTACTAAACCATCTCATTGAATAAGTCTATTCATCCTACAATTAAGAGAAAATTTCATGGACTCTATTTATCATTTTTTCCATATTTTTCTGATGCTTGAATTCTCCTGGATAAAATTTCAAAGTTATTATCATATGAAATTCATAGAAATCCTATTCTGAGGCTTCTTGTCACAAAGTATTTTGGTAATTTGCCATCCAAGGGCACTCTGTAATGTCATCAAGCTTTCACAAAATATCAAAGGGTGTCTTGGTAATTTTTTGCCTCAAGGGTACTATGGTAATTTGTCATTCATCCTAGGGGTATGATTGTAATTTTCAAAATATCCAAGTGTATTTGTGTAATTCTAGCTCAAGGGTATTTTTGTAACTTCCATTTAAAATATCTAACTAACAATATCCAAGGGCATTATGGTCATTTTCACCACAAGGGCATTTTTGTGTCTGTTTCAAGGGAAGGGTAATATGGTCATTTCTCTTCAAACATTTTTGTAATATCTCTAATTAGTATTTCACACAAATAATTTAAATATAGAACAATCAAATCTCACATAACCTAACACTCACCTTAATAATTGCACAAGAATAACTCATACAACATACATTTGCAGTTATTGAAATGTCAGGGTGTTACAACTTGCCTCACCCATATCTTTCATTTCAAAGTTGCTAGAGAGAAACTTAGTCTCATGAGGAAGATTAAGACCATTAGTTGCAAGCAAGACATCTTCAACATACAGAATTAGAAAAATAACCTTACTCCCATTGACCTTCAGATATATACACCGATTAACAGTATTTTCCTTAAATCCACAGAAAACAATGGTATCATTAAACTTCAAATACCATTGGCGGGAAGCTTGCTTAAGACCGTATATTGATTTCTTTAATTTGCACACCATGTGTTCCTTTCCGTAAATGAGAACCTCATTGGTTGGTCCATATAAACATTCTCCTCTATATCTCCATTAAGAAAGACAGTTTTCACATCCATCTGAGGTAGCTCCATGTCATAATGGGCTATTAATGTCATGATAATCCTGAAAGAATCTTTTTGTGAGACCAGTGAAAACATCTCTTTATAATCAATCACATCTTTCTGAGTAAATCCTTTAGCAACAAGTCTAGTCTTGTAACGTTCAAGGTTGCCATGAGAGTCATGTTTAGTCTTGAAGACTCACGTACAACCAACTATCTTACAACCCTTTAGCAATTCTACGAGGTCCCAAGCACCATTATGTTCCATGGAATTTAGTTCTTCTTTCATGGCATCTAACCACTTATCAAAATTATCACAGCTTACAGCTTGAGAAAATGAAACTAGATCATTATCTTTAATGCTTAAGTTTGATTCTGTTTTATGTAGGTATACCACATAAATAATTGGTATCCTTTCTCTTTGAGACCTCCTAAATGCTACTTCTTGTGGTTCTTCCATAATAGGTTCATATGTATGATGGGCTCATTATTGTGTTGTTCTTCTTCATTATTGTTTGGAACAACAACTGAAGAAGCAATCACCTTACTGCTAGAGGCCCAACTTAAAGGCGCTTGCACTCTAACTTCTTTAATTTCCACATCTCGTGGAACTGTACTCCCACTTATTTCACCATTTTCAATGAACCTTGCATTTTCATTTGACAATTCTCATACTATGATTAGGACAATAAAACATATACCCCTTTAACTTTTATGGATAACCAATGAAATATCCACTGATTGTTCTTGCATCAAATTTTCTTTCTTGAGGATTATAAATCCTTATTTCTTCCTAGCAACCCCAGACATGCAGGTGCCTTATAGTAGGTGTCCTATTCATCCATAGTCCAAAAGGTGTCTTTGGAACTGGCTTACTAGGAACTCTATTCAACAAATACATGACAGTTTTCAAGCCATACATCCACAAAGGTACGAGTAAAGTTGATTTACTTAACATACTCCTAAACATATCCATTAAAGTTCTATTATGTCTTTCTAATACACCATTTTGTTCTGGTGTACCAGGCATTGTGTATTGCGCACAAATGCCATGTTTCTGAAGGAGTTTAGCAAATGGACCTAGGTGTTATCCAATTTCATTATATCTTCTCTAATACTCACCACCTCTATCAGACGTAACAACTCTCACTTTTCTATCTAATTGTCTTTCTACTTCATTCAAGTAAATTTCTAGGGCATCCAGTGCATGAGATTTCTCATGCAGTAAGTAGACATAATCGTAACGTGAATAGTCATCAATACAGGTGATAAAATATCTTTCCTTTTCAAAAGAGTTAACATCAAAAGGCCCACAAATATTAGTATGCACAATTTCAAGAAGCTGAGTGTTTCTTGTAACTCATTTCTTTGTACCTTTTATTTGTCTTCCCTTAATACAATCCACACAAATATATAGATCTTTAAAATCTAGATCAAGAACAATTTGATTCTTTATTAATCTTTTCATCCTTTGTCTAGAAATGTGACCTAAACATTTATACCACCAGAAAGTAGATATTCATTCACTAAACTATGTTTAGTGCCAACATTATGATGTAGAGTTAAAATCGTTTCAGCATACAAAGCATCTAATTTCAAGTTATATAAACCATCACAAAGAACACCAGTACCAATGAGATGATTATGCTTACATAAACTTAAACATTCATTATCAAAATTAAAAGAGTATCCAGTAACATCAAATTTAGATAATGAAACTAAATTCCTAGATAAACTAGGTACCTAAAGAGTTTCCAATAAATCTAAACGATGTCCAATGTCGAGTTTTAAACAATAAGTTCTGATTGCTTCCATTGGAGCTTTCACTCTATTCCCCATGAAGACAAACTTCTCATTTGGGCTTATGATTTGCATTGTAAGGAATCCCTGCTTAGTATTAGAAACATCAGTCGTACATCCAAAATCAATCTACCATGTATTATGGGGAACTTTAGTTAAATTTGATTCAAAACATACATAAACATTAAGCTCACCTTTCTTTTGAACCAAGACTTACGCTTTGGGCAATCCTTCTGGAAGTGTCCAGATTTCCCACAAAAATGACAATTATTTCTCTTTGATGCCTTCTTTTGGATTTGCACAGAGTCGTCATTGATCTTTAATGACCATTTTCCTTTATCATCCTTCTTCACAAATTTCTTTCCAACTCATTGATTCCCTTGATGGCTTACTTAATGGATTGAGTGGCTTCCTTGATTCTTAAGCCCCGTTTCTTCCTGAACTAACATACTGTGCAATTGATGCATATTCCATTTATCATTCATGGTATTATAGCTCATTTAGAACAGGCCATACTCAGACGATAATGAGGTCAGAATAAACTGAATAAGGAAGTTCTAATTCACAGTCATTTCGAAGGTCTTAAGTCTTACTACAATGTTTGTCATCTCAATGATATGCTCATGCATAATACGTGAACCATCAAACTTCATAGTGGTTAGTGTACTCATTAATGTCCCAGTAAGAGACTTATCAGTTGTTTGAGAGCGCTCTCTGATAAGTGTCATATCTTAGTGAAATTCGGATTACATTTGAGGCACTTATCTTGTGTTTTGACTAAAAATATCTATCAAAATTTGCCCTAATCTAGTGAGTTTATACTGAATACTTAGTATTTATGTTTCTTGAAGATTCATCCAAGCTTTCTTTTTATTTTGCTAGCATTCGAGGATTTCCGAGGCTTTCGAAAACAAAAAGCAAGCAAAAAGGGACCATAAAGCAAATTTGGGAGCTACATCAAGCAAACCAGGCCCAAAGGCCCAAAAATTTATTCCAGAAGGTACATTTAACTCGCCCAGGCGAGTGAATGTAGTGCAAATTGCTCGCCTGGGCGAGTGACTTCAGCAAGTGGACGTGCAAGTGGGCCAAGTGGATCAACAAGTTGGGCCTTAACTCGCTTGGGCGACTAAAACATGAGTAAATGGGTCGCTTGGGCGACCAAACTCGTCCAGATCCA
>PYAF01004633.1:690022-700214 GCA_007407185.1 Glycine tomentella
ATAACAAAATTAAAGATTTAATAATGATATTAATTAAGGATTTAATAAGAAATTAATTTATTTAAATGATTATTGTTATGTAATATTTATCAAATAATTATAAATAAACATTTGATTTAATAAAAATAATATTTAATGATTTAAGAAAATAATAATGCAAGATATAATAAGGCAATAATTGATTTAATAAAAATAATAAATAAATATTTAATTGAATAAAAAATGTAAATATTTAATAAAAATAACAAGATTTAATAAGTAAAGATTTGTTGTAATAAAAATTATAATTAAAGAATAGATTTTATAAATATAAAAATTAAATATGTAATAATAATATTAATTAAGGAGTTAATAAGAAATTAATTTGAAAAATAATTTTATTTAAATGAATATTGTTATGTAGTATTTATGAAAAAATTATAAATAAACATTTGATTTAATAAAAATAATATTTGAAGATTTAAGAAAATAGTAATTCAACGACGCAAGGTAGAAGTAAACCGACCCTCAAGCCCCTGACCTTCACCATCCTTTAAACATAATCATATGATATCAATGTACATTAATTTATGGAATTTTTTTTTGAAAAAAACTTTTACATCATCTTTTGGGGTTGCCGACCAATAGTCATGTTGTCTGTGGGCGTCACGGATGACACAACTTGTGGGCTATTATTGGTGATTTGTTAGGGGTTGAGCCGCTTGCTGGTCGGGATTTGCACAGCGGTTTGTTGGGACTTCATTATTTACGGGACCAGTTTGGTGATTATGCGGTCTAAGCCGGCACAGAAGTAGGACAGCGGCGATACACAGTGCGTTGATATTACGCATCTTAGGTCGTATGCTGTTTGTTGACACCGCTTCGAGCTTTGTGCCCGCTCGCTACTTGTTACACCTGGATGATTTCCAACGCATTGGAACATTCAGTTGGGGCTCTGCGGTTCTTGCATACTTATATAGGGAGTTGTGCAAGGCTACCCGTCCATCGTGTCGTGAGATGGGTGGGTGTGTTTTGTTGTTGCAGCTGTGACTTTAGACGTGATTCTAGACGATCTCTCCTGACCTTCCCCGTCTGCAGGATCAGCAAGACTTAGACCGCGAGATCTATGGCCATAGGTATTGTTTTTTGTGTTGTAGTGTTTTACTAGGGTAGTTTATATTACCATTGTATGTTGTTAATGTTGGACTTTGTTGTAACAGGTTTAATGTATACACGACGCGACCAACCGTGTTCACAAAAATATGCAGATATCGACATTATATTGATGTCATGCGCCGCCGAAACATACGTTGGAGGTCGTACGACCTTGTCAACATGGTCCATCCATCGGAGGCTGACGTGGCTCGGAGATGGTTGGCGGTTTGTCCGCTTATTTGTTAAGAGATTGTTGTATACCAGTAGCCGGATAAAGTTCTACGTCAGTTTGGGTTTAATCAGCCTATTCCAGAAGATCCTCTCAACTGTAGTGAGCTGCTGCCGATCAACATAACGGGGAAGGCAGATGTTGATTGGACTGAGCGACACGCATTCTTCATAACCCAATGGGCATCAAGAGATGGCCTTGTGGTGCAGAACATGCAGCCTATGCGGAGAGACGGCTACCTATCAGTTAACAGTGAGTACATGCAGTGGTATTACTCTGTTACCCGTCTGTGGATGACCCGCAGAGCCGCGTTACATGCACATGTGGTACGCACTTACATATTATGACATATTTTGGTAGTTAATATAGTTTTTTAATTGAATAATTAAACCTACTGTGCAGGCGGATCGAGTCGAGACGGTCGTTCACATGGCTTCACCTGAGGCTCAGGGGTCATTTAACATGAGCCAGATCTACCAGGAGGCAGTTCGATGTCTGTCCGCATGCGATGATGTAGAAAGATTAACAAATGCTGGAGATGCCGCACCACAACCCGTTGTTCGTCAGACTGAGGCCCCTCCTCTAGTTGTTCGCAGAAACCGGCGTGCGCACCACGAGGGGTTACCCCTACACCAGGTTACTCCAGTAGTTGCGGACACACCTGTTGTTGTACCGCCTCTTCCTCCACGTCCTGCTGGCATGTTCTACGCACCAGGGTACCCGACGGGACTTTCTCAGCAATATTGGTGACCACTACAACAAGTTCCTGGTTCACAGTACCCTCCCTAGTTTCCACCACCGTCAATGCCGCAGTCCGAATTCCAATTTGCATATCCTATGTACGCAACTAGGCCTAGTTTCACAGGCCCCAATTCAGCTAGCCCTAGTTCAGAGACATTTGCGGATTGTTATAGGCCCAGTGCTCCAATGTGTAACACCCGGAAATTTCAAAAACTATGGTCAAAATATTATATGAATTATTCTTGCATAGCTATTGATGTGAATATTAGGTTATGAGAGATTTGATGGTCTATATTTAAATTATTTGCGTGAAATATTAATTAGAGACATTACAAAAAATGTTTGAGGAGAAATGACCACATTGCCCTTCCCTTAAAACTGAAATTATAAAAATGCCCTTAGATATTTTAGTAAAGATATTTTAAGGTCGAAATTACAAAAATACCCTTGGATATTTTGGAAAATTATAATCATGCCCCTAGAGTGACAAATTACCATAATACCCTTGAGGCTAAAATTACCAAGACACCATTAGATACTTTGTGAAAACATGATGAAATTACAAAGTATCCTTTGATGGCAAATTACCAAAATACTTTGTGACAGAAAGCTTCATAATAGAATTTCTATGAATTTTATACGGTGATAACTTTGAAATTCTATTAAGGAAAATTTAGGTAGCAGAAAAGTATAGAAAAATGATAAGTAGAATCTGGGGAATCACTACTAGAAAAGCAGCTTTCAACATCGGTTATATGAGACATTTAACATCGATTCTGGGCCGATGATGAATCAGGCAACGTTGAAAGTGGAGCATTTAACATCGGTTCTGAAAACCGATGTTACACCGAAAAGCACATCGGTTTGCCATGAATAACCGATGTGGACATGTCATACACGAAAACGCTCAAAAGAGTAAACTATGGTTTAACAACATCGGTTTTGTTGTATAACTGATGTTAAGTAATAAAACAACATCGGTTTTGAACGAAAACCGATGTCCAAGAGTTTTGTTGAGCTATGGTTGTATGCTTAGACTGTGAAGTAAAGCTTTCTGTGATGTTTGAAAGAAGCTTTATGTGTTGTTTAAAAAGCATATGCCATGAATTGTGAAAGATGTTGAGCTTTGAGATGTATGAGAAGAAGAATAATTAATAATAAAAGTGGATTGTTCATGCATTTCATATGCATATGCCCTGCGGGGGTTAAGCCGTGAAGTTGTTGCCCTGTGGGGGTTAAGCCGCGAAGTTGTTTGTCAGATAGCTAGAGTTGAGATTCGGACGTTCTAAGGTGATGAGCTGGGGGATAGCCACAGTGGGGAGATCACCTAGCCATGATGATCATATGTTGTAGGTGTGAGTCCTTTTGCAACACTGACCTATCCCAACTGACCAATCCAACTCACGAGGTGTTAAGCTATCTTGACTGTGGCCACTGATAATGAGATGTTGAGAACCTGAGATCTCAGTCATGCATCATATAAAGAAGATGAGCATGCATTATATGCATTATCTGATGAGTACGTTGTGTGTCAAATAGATAATATGACTTAATTCGTGTACTGCGTAGATGATGTAAATTAATCTGTGGGTGAATCATCCGTGTTTGTTATTTTTATAAATATTATGATAACCATCTGCGTATATATTATTTATGAATGTTTTATTCAAACTGTGTTTGTCATAAACTTACCCTATGTTTGTGTCTGTGGTTGACACTGTGATGACCCCAATGTATTTGGGCGAGCAGGAAAACAGTGGAGCATAAGCTGAGAAGGATTTTGAAGAAAGATGATGAAGATGTGTTGATGATTTGTACTAGAATTTAAATTATTTGTATTTTACGTTGGCTTGTATTTGGGACTGTATAATGAACTATACTTTGGTCTGTATTATTGGACTGTACTTGATCATTATAATTACACCGTGAAGAGAGAATTCGTTTATAATATAAACGACTAGTAACATGTGCAAGCAAAGCGAAAAGAATTTTCATAAAATTTATAACTAATCTGATCCTAATCCAAAGTGGTCACAAGATTTCATCTAAAATTAATCAAGCACGAGAGGGTAAAAGGAGGCGTTACAGAAACCTATAAGCAATGAACTCACCACATTGACAATGTCATTCAGCTAACGACACCGACCATTTTTTCCCGCCTGTATGAGTCCATATGTTGTTAGTCTCTTGAACCTTAAACCTCGTCTTAACTAGGTCAAAACAGGTGACGTAGTATGTTGCTGATTTATCAACCATCCTCGTATATTTTTGCCATGCTAGCTTCGAGAAATGATTACCTCTTGCCATCTCCTCACGTGCCTCTTGACCATGTGGGACAAAGTATGCTACTAAGCGAGTGTATGTGAACCGCACAAGGGACGTAATATGAAGGTTTCTTGCTCCTTTAAGAACCTTATTAAAGCACTCTAAAAGATTGGTTGTCATGTGACCAAACCTTCTTTCTTGTTCATCATAGGCTATACTCCACTTCTTCTTTGGGATATTATCAACCCATGCTGCTATTTGAGGGCTTGATTCTTTCAATGTTTCTAATCCGGCATCAAAATCTAGGCGCGATGTTGTATAGGCTGCAAATACAAATACAAGGTCACAATCAACACATAACATCAATGGAGTAATTGCATATAATAACATTGGCTTCTAATGGACAAACATACCTAATTTCTTCAATTGTTTCTTCAAGACGACATTGCTAAACTTGTGATTAAAATTACTGGCCAGGTGACGAATGCAATAAACATGGTATGCCCTTGGTGGACACCATCCCAGTTTGACATTGTTTACAGCGGTAATTATGCCTGCATGTCGATCTGAAATAAGACAAATTCCCTTTTTTTGCGTTACGTGTATCCGAATCAGTGCCAAAACCACGACCAATTGTCGATATTCTCTCTGGAAATAATCGTAAATGCAAGTGGAAGGACATAATTGTTTCCGTCAACTGATGTTGCAATCAGCAGTGTTCCCTGATATTTCCCATATAAATGGGTTCCGTCAATGCTTATCACTGGTTTGCAATAATTGAAAGCATCACAACACTGTTTGAAAGTCCAGGACACCCTGTTGAACACCTTAGCACTTCCGTCAAGTAGGCCATCAATAAAATGGTCGTTCAAATCCAGCTTGTATGCAGACCCAGGAGAAAAATTTAACATGTATCCCAACCACCTTGGCAAAAATGCATAGGACTCATCCCAATCTCCGAAAACCTTCACAATGGCCTTTTGCTTTGCCTTCCATGCCTTCGTGTATGATATATGAAATCCGACCATTGTTGCTATCCTTTCTTGAATTAACCCAATTTTAACACTGAGATCCTCCCTAATCATTTCTGCATTTCATCATACAATAATACATTAAAAAATTGTAACCAATAACCAAACTTCATTTTAATTTATTTTACGTACCTAAGATCATCGAACATATCAAATTTGAATCAAGCTGCTTGTGATCTTGAGAAAGATTCTGACCGACACATGTGTGTTCGCTGTTCCATATGCCTACAACCCATTCAGTGCCACCCTTTTTTTTATATGCCTTCATCCTCCACGGACAACTGTCAAAATGATTTTCACAAACCATTATAAGTCTTTTCGTATCACTTTTTTCTACTATGGTAGTCCGATGATCAGCCATACAATATTGTTTTATAGCCAATTGCACATCCCGCTTCATCTCAAACACCTGATTCTTATATAGTTGTTAACCCATCTGCCAGTTAGGTATTTGCCCTCCTTCCATATCACCAGACTCCTGGTCTGGGTATGCCCAATTAACATGTGTGTAATGCCTTACGTCAGACCAAAATGGAACGGTGTCGTTTCCTATATCATTAGACATATGACACATTGTTCATGAAAAACTTTTTCCATCATTAATTAAAAAAAATTATTCATTATATATCTAAGACTTATATTTATTTAGAAGACACATGCTTATAAAACCTACAATAATTTAAACCTACAATAATTTAATAACTACTGAATGACAAAAAATTGTGCATCCATACCTTGACCCTGTAGTGGGTCTTGCATTCCGACATTGCCAGGAGAAGGAATTGGTAAACCACGATCACCGTCTACGTCCGTATCTGACGAGTCACCGTCTGGAACAACACCTTCGTCCACCTCATCCTCGAAACTGTTCATAGGCCAAACTGGGTCGTGGGCCGGCACCATTTTATTCTTCATTGCTTGACTTGCTGGTGCTGGTGGGGGCGATATATACATATCTTCATAATCCATTTGTTGGGTTGGTTGGGTTGGTATTGGTGGTGATTGGGATACATCTCTGTCTTCCAGATTCACCAATGGCTCTCTGTTTATGTCAATGGACCTGTTGGGCTGAACACAATGTTGACTGCTTGATTGTCCCCCCAGTTTAATTCTGCATACAATTCGATAAATCTTGGGTTTGCTCCGTCCGATATGCAAGCGTCTGTAACTAATGTTACATCGTCATCATCTACAACATCCACAGCAACCCACTGCACCGGATTGCCCGATGCACATCTAGCAGTCAATCGAGAGACAGATTGTCCGCGTTGTAATCTCAACTTCTTGTAAATCATTTTCATCAGATCGCGATGGCTGCATCCTAGGGGCATACGAAACATCTTACTTTCCCCTTCAAAAACTTGACTGTTAGGCCCAACGTATCTACTCCCATTATAATAGACAATGGTTATTAAACCATTTCTATTAGCACTCATTTTGCATAAATTAAAAAAGCTAACAGAAGAATGTTTTTCGCAAGGAAAATTTATAAAGCTTCAAAAATTTTAGTAGAACATGGCTGGTGATTTGGAATTGGGGTATAAATAGGACTAAATTCACTGGGTACCATAGCAAATTACTTTACGTATTTCGTTGTACCCTCTAACAAATAACAGGAAGCTAGCACGTGTCAAAATCCTGTGTAATTCGCTGGCCACCATGGCAAACTAGGTCCCCAATCACTGAATGCCACGTGTCCTGCCCCAAAAAACCAATTTCGTTCAGCACCTAATTTGCTATCTATGTCACGTGGCAAATTAGGCATTCACTGCCTGCTTGCCACGTGGCGGCCAGCTGTGCCAAACCAGCCCACCTAATTTGCCCAGCTGGCCAGCGAATTAGGCCATGTGGCACTTTGACAAATTGTTCCCCATGCGCGGCATTTTGCCAAATTTTTACAAAATTTGTGGCATTTTGGCAGAAGTTCCAAGAGCTGGAGTATGATATTTGCGTTGACCTTGGATGTTATACGAAGGAGTCTCAGTGAGTTCGTTTTTGAAGGTACATATCCTAGTTCGATGGATGGTGCTATATTAGAGAAGGAAAATGTAACTCATTCATCTACTTTAGTTATCTCACTTCCACCTTATTTTTCTCTTTATCTCTTTTTTTATTATAACATCATGTATCATATATATTACTTTCTCTTTCTATCTTTTTCTTTTCTTTTCTTCTCATCTCTCTTATTTCCATCTCAATCCACCCTAAAATAAAATAGAATCTATGAATATCATAACACATCAAAGGAATTGGAGCCCGATATGCCGAATTCATTAGCTCAACTTCTCAAAAGTCCAGTCTGGTTTTTACATATCTAGCATTCTAGCTTATATATATATATAGTTATTTATTTATTTATTTGAGTCCTCTACAATTTGTTTTGTCATCATGATATAATTAATGTAAATATCTATCGGTTTTATTAATACTAATAAATTTAGAAAAACTAATTGATTATCTTTAATAAAATATCTTTTTTTAATCATATTTTTTTATCCACAAATCTTGAACAAAAACTTTACTTGAAAAATCAACTTAAATACAACTCATATCAACTACTTATTTATAAATTTTCCACATTTTGAACAACTAAATACATATTTGAATGAATAAGTACATGTTTGGATTAAAATTTACAAACTTATATTTAAGTCACTCTTAAGTTTACAAACTAAGTTTGAAAAATATCACTAAGTGTTGTTTCTCTAAAACCAAATTTTAAGGCAAAATTTTACTTTCAAAGTTCAAACATACTTTTAAACTTTTCACTGGGAAATTCAAACACGTCCTAAAGCTTTTAATGGCTGTGTTTCTTTCTGCTAGCGGTGGGGTTATCCACAAATCATTTCGAAATGCCTATTCTGGCATACTCATGCAGACACGCCAATTGCTCAGTACGTGGTTTAGGATTATGGGGCATTTACACTATGGTCTTAAGATCATTTTTCATCGGTGCATAATAGGAGCAGTGCATGTTGAGACTAACTTCACGCTTGCAATTCGCATCTTGCATCACATGTCTATTCAATAGTATTGGTTTGCCTTGCTTCTGTGTCCAATTTGACAGTTTAACTGGATGCTGTCATGTGTTTCATGAATCAAACCAGGTTTTGGACATGTTTCACATGAAAGGTCTTAGCATAGAGGATGAATTGTGTATTTTTTTTTTTTATAGATCTGCCCATGTTTGGCTTCAAACTTAATTGTTAGCGTAGCGGATTTTTCAGCTGTAAATTAATCTGTATTTTAGTTTTGGTTCCTAGCTAGCTAGACCGGTTTATTATACAAATAAAGTCCATTTACTTATATTTTACATCAATAAACTAATATTAATAAAAATTTCATTTGAAATGTTATGATATACATATAACATAATTTGTGGTCTGTTTAGTTTATTGTGAAGACTTTTGTATATATGTAGTTATTTTAATTTATTTTTAATTAGTTTATATAATTAGCTAATTACTTTTCTCTTTTGTAAAAAAAATGTAATTAAAAGTTTGTGGAAACTATTAAACAAAAAATACCGTAGTAATAAAATTTGATGGCTTTAGTTGTTACTTCAAATGAATAAAGATTATTAAACTAAGTAGTGTTTGCTATCACGGAAATTCTTAATTTTTCGGGAATAGATAGTGGTTGAAAATGTTTGTTTCCTAAGTTTGATTTATTTTTAAAATTAACATTTCCGAGAAATAATATTTCTTGAGATGATTTTTAGTTATATTTCTCACAATAGTTCAAAGAATTTCTAAAAATTTTATGATATTTAATCAATACTTTTAAATGATATATGGTATCCAATTAAAAAAAAATACAACTTTTAAAAAGGATCCTGGTATTAAAAAATATACGATGCATTTTGATGGATTATATGTAACTGTTTAGTAGAATATATATATATATATATATATATATATATATATATATATATATATAAAATATTTTTTCAACAGTTTCACTCAAACCTTTAAGACTTTGGTAAATTATGTTCTTTCTTTTTCTCTTGATGGTCAAACTTTTATATCTCATCGCATTTAATTATTTCTTTCTTTGATGAAGGCAGTACAATCAATTATATGTAACACTTCAGAACTTTATTTGCAAACTGAACCAATAAACAAATTTTATATTCAGTATTACTAAATAACGAAGATCATAATGAACATATTGTTCATATCCAACAGTAGGAATAGAAAGATAATAACACATGAAGGACTAGTGTAGCTTTATATATGTGGAAAATTCTATTTAGAAGGAGATGATACTAGAATCAGTTAACTGTTGAGATATTAATTAAAAATATATATTAATTTTACTTTTGTTTATCCAAAAAAATTATTTTTGTAATTTTGAGTGTTTTTAAAAATTTATATAGAGTTCTTTTAAAATCTATAAAATCCTTCACTACAAAAGCTTTCAATTTTTTATATTCTTATTATATAAATTTATTAAAATTAAATCTGAAGTACAAAATATTGATTATTATAAAGTATTCTTCAAAAATACCTATAAATCAAAACATTCCGATAAAGTATTTTAAAATTCATAAGACTTTAAATAGTCTTTTAAAATCTCAATCAAACACCATTAAATAACTTTCTCGAATTAGAAATTTATTTTATTGTAATAAAAATTGTAACACCCTACAAATTATAACTTAGAGATTATGTGATTTGATTGTGACTTATTTGATTTATTTATTTTAGATGATAAGTATATGTGTTTTGAATAATTAAAATAATTAATAATTAATTAAGTAATTAAGGGAATAATTAAAGTCTTATGAATT
>PYAF01004633.1:700314-713001 GCA_007407185.1 Glycine tomentella
ATAACTTTCTCGAATTAGAAATTTATTTTATTGTAATAAAAATTGTAACACCCTACAAATTATAACTTAGAGATTATGTGATTTGATTGTGACTTATTTGATTTATTTATTTTAGATGATAAGTATATGTGTTTTGAATAATTAAAATAATTAATAATTAATTAAGTAATTAAGGGAATAATTAAAATGATTTAAATGAGTCTTTCTTAAAAATTATTAAGTAGAAACATTGAAAATTGTGGTGAAAAGTTTTATTAAGGTCTAATCACATTAAACTAAGTTTTGAAATGAGTATATATGTCTAATGGAAATGAGAATGAAAATATTGTTCCATGTTGTTTAATTATTTTATTTTATTTTATTTATTTATGGAATGATTGTATTTAATTATTTTTCTTGTGCATTTATTTAGATGGTAATACATTCATGTGTTTATAGTGGTTAAAAATAAATTGAAGTGTTTAACATGCATATTTCTTTATTTATTTGTCTAAGTTAGAAGATTGCCTAAAAATTAATTCTAGAGTGATTTGTTAAAATAATTTGTCAAAGGCTAGTTTGATTAGATTAGAAGAATGTGGCACTTGAAAAAAAAAATTTGCATTTTGGGTCAAAATTAGAAAAGGGCTCATTTTGTAAATAATTAAAAATCCGTAGAAACTATCACATTTTAGAACATTGTTACTTGGTCCTTAGGGTTGGGATATCCATTATAAAAGCTAAAGTGAGTCACCCAACTTCTATGCTCAGCTGAAATTCTTAGAGAGAGAGGGAGGGAGAGGATTTTTGGTGATTCTAGTGAGAGAAGGATGCCATTGGAGGAAGATTTCAAGGTTCTAAGCCATTTTGCTTCCATTTTCTCTTCATCTTTCTCTCTATTGCTCAAGGCATGGGCGGACCCACATGTGGGCAAATGTCCACACGTGTGGACATAAATTTTTTTATTTTTATAATATTTGTGCAGTGTTTTAGGTCTTCATTTTCTTTCTTCTCCAACTCGCAGCAACACAGGAGCTCTAGCCTCCAACTTGGACCGACCAGTTCCGTCCCGGTGGACCCCTATCCGAAAAGTTACGCCAATTGAAAGTTTGAAGAGTAAAACGCGCAATGAACTCAAAGGGACTTCGGAGCGCAACTAGTGAACCCCTCGCCATCTAAGGTAAGGGGTGTGTGAGATAGCCTACATTGTGTAGGCAATTATTGTTAGTTTGAAGCACCTCGCTCTCTATAGCTCTGCTAGATAAAATTGTGAGATTTGCTTTGCTTTGCTCATTGTGAATTTTTTTGTGCTTTGTTTTTTATTTTTGTGCTTGTTGCCCAAGGATGATTACGTATGCCTCGGGTTTAAAATGGATCTTTGAATGGCCATGGTGCTATAAGGTAGATTAGCTCACACCACAATCGAAGGTCAAGGAATGATGTTTGGAACTTAAATGATGTTTGCTTTAGTGAGATTTATAGATGTGTGTAGCAAATATTCTGATTTCCCTATTTATAAAAGTTAATTTAAAGACTCTTGAATTAGTAAAGCACAATATGATAATAATTTTATGCCTTTATCTTTGTGGTGTTGATAGGTATGGAAATATAAATGGTGTGAGTATTGGATTGGCATATGCATTTTTTTTGTATAATATGTGGCTTGTGGATTCTGAACTACTGATTCTGGGCAAATAGCTTGCTGGATATTTAATGTTGCTACTATGTGTTCTAAATTGTGTTGAGTTTGTGTTTATAGAGAGAATTGAGTCATTCTCTCGAATTCGGCAAACCTCGACTTAAGAGCAATTAGTGAAATTGCTCAGAGAGTGGTATTTTGATGTTGTGATGTGTTATCTATGTATGAATGGATAAAGATAACATGATTAGTGGTTCTGTGTGCACTACCTGAACCTGATTTCTATCATTGGCATTGAATTTAAAGCTTATAATTATGTATAAGGCGTGATTATGAAGTAATTGATGTGAAGTTGAGTGCCCAGACTAAAATTGGACTTGTGCTAGTGTGAGAATTGTAATGTAGTGTCTTGGCGTGAGTTGATTGAACTTGTTTATAATTGTATCAGCAATCTTAAAACTTTAAAACTATGAATTAAATGTTTGAATAGAAATTAGAGATGTCAAGAAGGTATTGCTTATGTGTTGATTTTGAATATCAAAATAGTATGAATCATGCAAATTCTAATTCTGAAGTATATAGTGGGTAACTTAATTATTACCATGGTTGTCTACTATCCTATAACTTTTTTTGTACATACAGGCTCTTAACTTTTCATAACGCAGGTTCCAAGCCTTAGACTTAAGTTTGAGCTTTAGAATTTTAATAGGAATTTAAATAGAAGTGATGGAATTGTGTTTTGTATTTGTTCTAATTTCTCTTAAATCACTGTGCATTCTAGACTTGATTGTTGGCTGAGATAATTTGATATGTTGTAGGGCTGGATGTTTAGTTCACAATGCTTTTGATCCCATATCATTTCAAATGTTGTGTGAATTATAGTGAACTTTTCCATATAATTGGTACGGTTTGAACTTCACTTAGGCATTTTTCCTTAGGCAAACTGGAAATTTGCAATCGCTGGGTTCTAATTGTGGATTCGTAATAATTTAACAAATCTCAATGAAAGGTAAATTTTTATACTTATTTATTTATTATAACTATTTTAATAGCATAAACAGTATAATTGATATTTACTTTTTTATTTGTCAGGGATACAATCTTATTTCAAACATCTAAAATCCACAAATACAGAAACTGAATCCGATCAATCTCAAAGACAAAGTGTACTACCACAAGCATCTCAATTTCAAAGTTTTGAACAACCACCTCAAGCAAAAGTTTTTATAGAAAATCTTGAAGTGGATCCAGGAAAAAGACCTTCAATTTACTCAATGACATCAAATCCTAAAGAGAGAGAGGATATTTGGAGAGCTTATTTGCTCAAGGGGCCAACTCAACCAATTCTTAAACCATTCCCTCAAAAGGAAATGTTTGAAAAAATGCGTAGATTCAATCCTAAGTGGTATGAAGAATTTGGTTCTTGGTTGGAGTATAGTGTATCATAAGATACATGTTTTTGCTTGTATTGTTATCTATTTGATATGGAGGTCGGAGGTAGTGGTTCGACGAAGGAAACATTTGTCAGTATGGGGTTCAAAAATTGGCAGAAGAAGGATAGAATCAAAGTTCATGTTGGAGAGTATAGGAGTGTTCGTAATAAATGTTATCAAGCTGGTCAATATTTGATGAAGCAAAAGCAACATATCGATATTATCTTTTTAAATATTTATGAACAACAAAGAATTGATTATCGTATTCGGTTGAAAGCTTCTTTAGATTGTGTTAGATACCTACTACGAAATGGTCAGCCTTTTCGGGGACATGATGAATCTGAAAGTTCAAATCAACAAGGTTTATTTCTTGAAACTCTAAAGTTTTATACTAAGCCAAATAAAGAGATGAGTCATGTGGTCTTGCAAAATGCCCCCGATAATCATAAATTGACTTCACCAAAAATTCAGAAAGATCTTGCTCAAGCTTCCGCTAATTTGACTGTTAAAGCAATAATTAGTGATCTCGGGAATGATTACTTTTCCTTGCTAGTTGATGAAGCTCATGATGTTGCAATTAAAGAACAAATGGCAGTTGTACTTCGATATGTAAACAAAAATAGGTCTATTGTTGATGTTTTATTGGCATAATTCATGTTTCAAATGCTACTGCACAATCACTAAAAGAAGCGATTGACGGGCTATTTTATAAACTTGGTTTAAGTTTGTCTAAATGTCGCGGTCAAGGCGATGATGGTGCTAGTAATATGCGGAATGAATTCAAAGGGCTTAAGAGTTTGATTTTGACAGACAACAAATCTGTATTTATTGTTTTGCTCATCAGTTACAGTTGATACTTGTGAAGGTTGCAAAATATCACAAAAAGATTCAAGAATTTTTTGATATGCTTCAAAAGATGGCTACCGTCATGGGGGGTTCATGCAAGCGGAAGGAAATTCTTCAAATGAATCAATATGAGCATATCGTTGAAAGAATTGGAAAAGGTTTAAATCAAGATACAACCTTAATGCGACCTGGAGACACTCGTTGTGGTTCCCATTTTAGTACAATTACAAGTGTTATCTCATTATTTTCTCCAATAATTTCCTTGATGAAAATTATTGAAGGCGACATTAAGAATGATGCTGCAAGAACTGATGCAGGTTGCATTTTGTATGCCATGGAGGATATTGAGTTTGCATTCTTGTTGCATATTATGTAACTTATCTTGGGAATTTCTTATGAGTTGTCGCAAGCACTACAAAGAAAAGATCAAGACCTTTTAAATGCAATTGGTTTAGTGAACGTAGTCAAGTCTAGTTTACAAGAGATGAGAGAATTAGGCTTTGATGAATTGCTTCAAGAAACAAACCTTTTTGCCAATAAATATGATATTGACATTCCAAATATGGAGGATGTTTATTGTCCTAAAGGGTATCAATATGGAGATTGGAATCATTCACATTCTTGCACTACTTTAAAGTGGAGTTATTTAATAGAGTGATAGATACCCAAGTTCAAGAGTTGGATAATTGATTTGATAATGTCAATACCAAGTTGCTTGAGTGTTTGAGTTGTCCTAATCCTCGTGACTCATTTGCTACTTTTAACAAAGAAAAGTTGATTGAGTTTGCTAGATTTTATCCTTTGGAGTTTAATGAGCATCCAGATATTCCTTTTCCTTTTCTTTCTTCAAGTCTCGGTAATTTTATTGTTGATGTAAGAGCTATTTCTGATTTTGTCAATTTGAAAAGAATTTTTGACCTTGCTTTGAAGATGGTTGAGAAGAGAAAGGATATTATTTATCCATTTGTTTATTTGTTAATAAAGCTAACACTCGTTCTACTAGTAGCAATGACTAGTGTTGAGCGAGTTTTTTCTGCAATGACTTTTGTTAAGGATAAGTTGCGCAATCGAATGAGTGATGATTGGTTTAATGCATGCATGATAACTTATTTTAAACGTGATATATTTAATAAGATTGATGATGAAGATATAATGCAATATTTTCAAGGAATGAAGAATAGAAGAATGTTATATAATCATTCTATTGTGATCATAAACCTTCACGATATTTACTTTGTAGCTTCTATTATTTTTGTTGTTATCTAGTCTTTTTTATTGTGTTGCTTTAATTTTTTTGCTTCACATCTTCTACTCGCTAGTCGGGTTTAATTAGGGAATGACTTTTATATCTTCCAAAGGTAACATAGATATTGCTTTCTAATACTTATTGTAATGTATAGGCTACAGTTCCACTTCATTTATGGAGAGACTTGTTGCTTTTGCATGTATTGGAGGAATATTTTTCTTAGGAAGGTATTTTTCCGCTTATAGGCTTTTTCTTTGTTTCTTAATGTGAGTTATAATGAGTTTTGTCCTACTTTCTGTGTGACCTTTTTTTAATTGGGGTTTTCTTTCATGTTATGTGTCATATTCTGGCTTAAAAAGAAAGGATTGATGTCAAGTTTGACATTCTCAAACGAGTTAATATCTAGATATGAGGGCCTTTACTGTGATTTTGCTCGCCTTTTGTAAAGGTAATATTGACTTTTTTATTCACCATTATAAATAGAATGATGATTTATGGATGTACTGAAGTATATTCTCATATTTGTTTTGGAGGATTGGTAAAATTTGGGGGACTAAATGATTGGTCAAACTATTATCTGCATCTTGTTACAAAAGGAATTACATTTTGAGCGGGTTCATAACCTTGTACATAAAGCGTTGATCTAAATTTTCTTTACAAAAAAAATTTTCAGGTGCGCTACCCTAAGATTCTTATGCTCTCTACATTTTTTTACCATTATAATTATTTTTTATTTTTATTGCGAAAATGATGTTCTATCTTGAGATGATTTTTGATTTTTATTATTTTTCTAAATTTCCATTTGATGAATTGTTTTAAATATAGTATGGTATGACACTAGGGAGTGTCCATAAAAATTGTCTAATCCTAATTGTGTGTGAAAGTATTTTACATAATTGAAAAGTTGAAAAAATGGACATTCTCAAAATTTGACTTTGATCAGAGGAAATTAGTTTTGGTGTAAAAACTGTGATTTTTTTTCCTATGGATCTCTGTACCTTGAGAAGCATGTATGATTTTTCTAAAAATTTGGAAAATTAGTTTACTATTTTTCCCTACATAAAAGTTAATTTATGAAAGTGCTGGCAGGCTAAGGAAAACAATTATGATAAAATATTTTTGGTTTGATTTGGACCCTGGAATTTATATGTTATGATTAACATGAAAAAAAACATGTTGAGGATGATGGCGGTTTAGTTTTGTAAGAAACGAATAAGAAACAATATTTTAGAAAAATGAGACATTGTGATTTTTTGTGCCTGTACAGATTTGAGAATTAAATATAAATAAATATTATTTGTATGGAAAATGGCATGAGAAATTTTATATTAGATTATAGCAGATGTGGAGTGGTCCTACCAAGTTTCATTAATTTCTAAGCTAATTTGCTATTTCTGGAATTTTATGTTGGAAACTACAATAAATAGCATATTGATTCTTTTATTAGTATAATAGCTCTTATGATAGAATTTATTACTTGTGTTGATGAATGCTGAGATTCTATCCTATGGATAGGATAATTATTATTGAATTATCATTTATTTGGTGTTTTGGAAAATAAGTATTTTGAAAAATAGCTTGAGAATGGAAATGTATAGGAGCAATTGATATCAATGTGTGTGTAATGTGACACTAAGTTCTGTGACCTGAATGTGAGATGTTCTAAATATGTTGTGGATATGAATTTTTCTCATGGTTTATGTTATACATTGTTCCATTGTGATGATATGTGATGATGAAATATTGTAATCCTATATGCACTGTGGTTTGGGTTTGAGGGTGTCCAACCTTAGGCACATTGTAGAAAGTTTATATTTATGAATTTATGAATTGTTTTCATGGTAGTGATATTGACTAGTTTGTTTGTGTGAGAAGTTGACTTATCCACTTGAGGAACCAAAGTAATGGTACCCTAAAGAAGTGAAAAAAGTCAACGTTGTTTTCTCTCATTTTATGGGTGGTGACGACTTGAAAAGTCAGAGACTCAACAAGGACATCTTATACAACAAGGACAAAAAGAAAGAAAAAGACGACGAAACAAGAAGTAAATGTAGGTTAGTGATGAGTGTGAGGCGAGACTTGAGAGACAAATTATGCTTAAAACAAAGGATGACTCTAGACTCAGTTATGACATTGTCCTCTTTAAAATTTCAAAGATAGAAGTACTACTTTACTTTTTTAATTATTTCTAAGAAATTTATATACTCTATATATATTCTTAAATATTTATGATCAAATAAATAGATTTTAGTATTCTTAGAATCATGATAATAAGATTCATGATTTTTGGATATGAATTTTCTTTTCTTTTTAAAATTAAGTAATTAAATAAATTTAATATTAAATATTATAATAAATAAATATAATTTTTTAAATAAATATGTATACTAAATATTATAATCTATTGAAGTAAATTATACAATTCTTTGGTGTAAAATGTATTTTTAATATAATTTTCATATTTCATAATTTTTGTAATAATGCGAATTGTAACTTTTTATGTTATGTAATTTTATATAAAAAAATTGGGAATTAATATTTTTAATTATAATGAAAATTATTATAATTTATGTTAATTTATAATTTGTTTAACAGTATAAATATATATGTATATTTAAATTGAGAATATATATATATACACACACACACACACACATATATATATACGCGTGTGGGTTTAGGTCCCTTGTAAATTTTCAATATATGTTCTGAGTTTGTGATATCTTTTTGTTTGTTTGAATCCTTGATAATTTTTTGTTTTACATTGAGTCGCTATCATTGTCGATTGTTAAGAGCTTACACATGCATTAAAAATTTTAAAATGTGATATCTTATTGGAAAACTACCATTATATATTTCAAAATTTAAATTATAAGATTTGGCAATTTAGAAATTGCCAGAATCAATACAAAAAAAAAAAAATCCAAGCATAGTTGAATATCATTGCTAGCTGCATAAGAAAAAAAAAAGTCACTTCTTGTTTCTCACTTTATATGTTGAAAATTTGAATAAACTATTATCACTTTATATTATTTTCTATCATATATTTGGTATCTAATTTTATAATATTTATTAACATATTATTTTTTATTTCTTAATTTGGGTAGCCATTAATATTGATTTGTGGTTTCAAATTGACAGGAAAGTGCAACATAATATTCAGACTTAAACATCTTTGTTATTAGAAACATAATGCAAAGAAAGTTTGCATTTTCTTATATTTCAAAATATAGTTCATCACATATTATGGCATTTATGATGTTTTATTTCTAAATTACCTTATTGTCAATATTATTTAACATGTTTTACATGTATAATTGTAATAAAATTTTATAATTCTTTTAACTTAATTAATTAATAATTTATTATCAACTTCACTATATTGAAGTGTTTTAGACATGTGACAAATAATTGAAGAATTACGAATTTAGTTCAATAATTTATAAACATTTACTAAACAAAATGTTTGTTATTGATGAGGGACCACATTGTAAAAACAATACACATTTTATTAACAACAATACAAGTTATCTTACTTTTATTAAATTCACTTATTATTGAAATGTTTCACTTATTATATGTCAAAAAAAATAATTCAATAAAAAATAGACTAAATAAAAATATCTTTTGATTATACAAATATTACCTAATACAAATTAAACTCTATAAAAACACAAACAAATTGTTTACATTGTAGTGTTGTAAATTGCTAGGGTAAAAAAACACATAATTAATTATTATATCTATCATTTATTGTATTTTAGAAAATCATAGTCTAATAAATATATAATAAACTATATATATATATATATATGTTCCATCGAACGCAACACCTTCTTCTGAAACACCATTATTCGATGCTCATAAGCACTTTTTGATGGATTTGTAGTTTGTTTTTCAGTTTAATTTTTCATACTAAAAATAAATTTTTGATAGTTTTTAATTGATAGAAAATGAGAACCCATCAAATAATTAAAAAATTAACAGACATGTAAGCACTTAATAGTGGGCTATTAATAGCATAGACTTAAAGCAAAACTTTTTTTTTATTAAGGACTCAAAATAATGAAAAGATTTATCATGAACTAACAACAAAAACTAAAAATTCAACAAGGACCTAAAAGGTATTTAGGCCTTATTTAGATTTGAATTTTTATTTTTTAAAATAATTTTATAAATTTTGTATATTATGTTTTATTAGATAAATGCAATGTTTAATAGTATTATTGAATTTGACTATATAAAATACAATTTGTTTTGAAAAATATTTAATAATATGAAATAAATGTTATGCAAGAAAAAATGTTTAACTATATATATATATATATATATATATATATATATATTTATGGTTAAATATAATATAACTTTAAGGAGAACAATAAAGAGAAAGTAAGAAGAAGAGAGTTTAGAGAGATTGATAATTATATATATTCATTCCAAGATGAGTAACTTATTTATAGATACAAAATTGGAGAGTTACAAAAGATAAATACAAATAAAGATAAATAATAAAAGATAAAGGAAGATATGACATCCACAAAAATATTATTCATAACACTCCCCCTTCAATGTTCATTATTCAAGAATGTATCTCGTTAAAACCTTACTAGAAAAAGTCACGTGGGATAAAAACCTAGTGAAGGAAAAAAAAAAGTACATCATTCTTCAATGTTATCATTTGCCTCATTAAAAACCTTGCCAGGAAAACTCAATGGGACAAAACTATGACAAAAGGAAAAAGAGTACAAAATGTATTTATTTCTCCCCCTCATGCTGACAATCATGTTTAAGAAAGCGAAATCCAAGCTTGTGAATCAATTGCTCAAAGTCTTCCTTGGTAATGACTTTGTAAAGAGATTTGTTCATTCTCACACAAACAAACTTGTTGAACATATATATTACCATTTTTTGAAGATCATGAGTGAAAAAGAAGTTTGGTAGAATATGATTTGTTCTATCTCCTTTAATAATCATTCTTTCAACTGAGAGATACATGCAACATTGTCTTCATATATGATCGTCAATGCCCTTTTTCCTTAAGATAAATCACAAGTTTCTTGCACATGTTGAATTACGGATCTCAACAAAATGCATTGTGACTTGCCTTATGTAAAGCTAAAATTACTGCATGATTAGATGATGTTGCAGTTATGGTTTGTTTCACAGAGCACCATGAAATGGTTGTACCATCGCATGTAAACAAATATATTGTCTGTGATATACCATTATGAGGATTTAACAAATAATCTGCATATGCATAACCAATTCGATTTGACATGACAAATTTTGACTAAAATAAGTTAATATCCATTATTCATCTAAGATAAAAAAAAAGTATATGCTTCACTTCATTTTAATATATTTGTGTAAGTGAAGAACTACATCTTGCTAATGAATTGACAATAAATGCTATATTAGATAATGTATAATTAGCAAGATACATTATTGCTCTTATAACACTAAGAAATGGTACTTTAGGACTAAATAGCTCTTCATCCTTTTCTTCGAGTCTAAAAGGATATTCGTCCACATCCAAAGACCTTAGAATCATTGGAGTATGCAACAGATGCTATTTATCCATATAGAACCTTTTAAGCATCTTCGTAATCCCAAGCAAAATTTTATCCTTCACAAGTAATTCATCTTAAACTTTTTCTTTAAACAATCTATAGCTTTTGAAAACTCTTCAAGGGTTCTATTGATATTTATGTTATTTACATAAACAACAATTATGAAAAATCCATTTTCAATTTTTCATGAAAATACGTGGACAAATAGGATCATTTTTATATCATTCATTTAGCAAGTATTCACTAAGTCATTTATACCACATGTGACTTGATTGTTTTAATCCATAGAAAGTATTCTTCTCAAGAATATGCATATTGAGCAAATTCTATTCTTCGGGGAATTTCATGCAAATTTCATTATCAAGAGAGTCATATAAGTAAGTTGCAACAACATCCATTAGATGTAAACTAAGCCTTTCATGTGCTACTAGAGTGATTAAGTATCAAAGTACTCAACATCCACTACATGTGAATATGTATCTTCAAAATTAATGTCAAGTCATATTTCCTATCTCTCAATTTTACCGTTCTCAGTTTGTTTTTGCACAAAAATCTATTTGAATCCAACCAGTTTAAAATCTTCAAGTGTAAAACAAACGAGTCCAAAAATGTAATAGATTTTACATCTTCAACTATATGGACTGCAGGTCCAAAAACCTAGCTAACTAGTTTTATGTCTTTAAGTATATAGACTACATGTTCAAAAATCTAACTAATTTGTCATTTTCAGGTGAATCCACTACATGTTCAAAACATAATTGTTTTTTTTACATCTTCAGGTGTATAAACTACAAGTCCAAAAATCATTTGCTTTAGGAAGCGAGTCTAATTTTGCCTCAATTGAGTCTTTATATTTTGGTCAATCATTTCTTTGTCTACAATCCTATATAAACTTACTATTGATCCTCATTACCACTATCATTTATTACATTTAGCGCTACATTATATGCAAATACATTGTCAATGATGACTTTTTTCGGTTCCATCATATTTCATTCATGACATAATATGATATCTCCTTATTTTTGCTAATTTCAAGTACTTGAATTCTTCTAGAACTAAAATATATAATTATTTCAAAGGAATCTTTTGACATTCTCAACCTCAATTTGGTCATCTTACCTTTTAGCTCATTTTCTTAATTGAGGATTTTATCTTTTCGAACCAATGTGTTTAGCAAACTTCATGCATGTGTCGGAGACTCAATTTGCAATATTGCCCAACAGGGGCATCAATTTTATTGGAACATTAACTGTTGATATATATGATTTAGCCACTTCTTTTTACTAAACTTTGTAAATGAATTATCTTTTGAACTTTCGATTCAAATTGTTTTGTACAAAGATTAATATAATGATAATTCATTCAAATTAAACTCATTTTTCCAACTGTTTACTATCTCCCCCTAAAATTGGAAAAACTAATTCATAAATACATTTGACAAACTGAGTCTAAATAAATCTATTGTTAATGATTCAACATATGGAGATTCATACCTAACATATATTTTCAACCTCCTTGAGGACTCATCTTAGTGTGTTGTGGTCGAATAATTAGACTCATATTTAAAATATACAACACATACGAATAAAAAATATTAAATTGAAAATATAAGGTTGTTAATCAAAATCAATTTCAAGAGGTGAAAACTAACTATAACTTGTTAGCATGATTTGAATCAATATTGATGCATGCAAGATTGCATGTCCCAAAGAAAACGCTAACAGCTTTGATTTCATGAGTATATGAACATGTTCTACATGATGTTCAACATTGATGTGTTGTAAACACATCTTAATAATAGCTTAGTTTTAGGTCATATTTGTATTAAATAGTTAGAAAATAGCTCTAGAATTAGGCATATTTAGTATTTTGCGTTGCATAAGGCATTTTAAATACTAATTGAGCTTTTGCAGGCCAAAAAGAGGGAATTCAAAGCAAATAAAGAAAGAAACAAGATCTGCAACCTCG
>PYAF01004633.1:728733-760853 GCA_007407185.1 Glycine tomentella
CTTTTTTTTTTTTTTTTTTTTTTTTTTTTTTTTTTTTTTATCATATCATAACATCTAGTATATCTATATTGTTTCTTCTCAATTTATTTGTAGCTATCGTAACAAATTGGCATGCATGCATAATTTTCCATTCTTTTATCTTTCTTCCTTCGAAATCGTGTATATATATAAATACCCTCAAGAGTGTCAAAACATAACGTTTCAATTCTCATACACACACAGATGCGAGATGGTGCGAGGGAGATAAAGCTTTTCCACCCAAGAAACGAAGAGGGGCCTTCGAGAATGCAACCGAAGATAACAACAACAATGATGTTAACAACGATAAGAAGAATTCAAAGACCAAGACGAAGAGAATCAAGATGAAGATGAACAAGAAGTGTTCGAGGCAAGACGATAGCAATGAAGAAGATGTAGAGAACCAAGAAGAGGCGGCAACAAAGGAAACGAAACCCGAACAAGCAAACGTTAGTAAGAAGAGGGTAAGGGGTAGTGCACTAATGGAAGGTTCAAGGTGCAGTCGTGTAAACGGAAGAGGGTGGAGGTGTTGTCAACAAACCTTGGTGGGTTACTCTCTTTGCGAGCATCACTTAGGGAAAGGAAGGTTGAGAAGCATGACAAGTGTGAGAAACAAGTCCATTGGCACAACAAGTGTTGGACCAAAGAACAATATTGTGCCTCAATCCGAGCATTCATTCGGAAAGCAAACAACAAAGTCTAGTAGTAGTGTCACTGAAGAGTACCCTTTGGGAAATGATGCTGAAAACAACGATGAGAAGAAGCCAGTGATTGTCACAAAGAGGAGGATGAAGCTTGGAATGGTAAAAGCTCGATCCATAAGCAGCTTGCTGGGGCAAACCAACACTGAAATTGTTGCCATAGCCGAGGATAATGATAACAAATAGCCAAGTAAGGCAAAAAAAAAAAAAAAAAAAAAAAAAAACTAAGTGCATAAACTGCTATTATTTCATGTATAACTTGTGCTTGAAAGATATTTTTAATAATATGGACCTTGTTGTCTTATACCTGCATGGGTGCAACTTCTTCCTAACAAACTAGAAGGGGTGATGCTTTGATTCCTTGCTTCCATGTCTTCTATATGTTATCGTTTTCTTCATATTTTTGTGACGCTTTAATTATTTGTGGAGTTTTTTTTTATATATATAAAAAAAACTTACTTTTCTCTATTTTCTCGCCTGTGATCATGAAATTATTATTTATGTATATCGGACTGGGCAGATCTGATGTTGCAGTTGAATGCAATATTTATACACCCACTTGATTAAATTATCTAATGGTGTATATACTTCCCCGGTGGATACTCGATCATGGTCACCGAGTCTTCTTTGACCAACCATACATCTTGAACTCTCACGTGATGAAGTGTTGTTGCCAAGATAGGAGGAGAATAAACAATTCATTAACATTTGGGTGATTAATTGAATGGTTCGATCGATAAGTCTTCCATGCACACTTGGTCTCAACAATTGCGTACACTTTCATTAATATAATACAGGATTTACATACATATAGGTCGATGATAAATTGAAGAAAATAGTTGTCTTTAATGGATTTTAATTTGCATTAAAGTTTTTTTTTTTTTTTTTTTTTATCAAATTTATTTAAACGCAAGTTAATTTGTATAGTATTTGCTGTTTCAATGCTTTCATATATACCACAATCTTATATCTGATGCATTTATTCTCGCATCTTGGTTGCAACTTGGAATCTATTATGGGGATCATATGAGGTTGACCTAAGTAGTCGAAGCCGAACAATATCTATGGTTGAGTGGTACTATTATTAACGAATTTATAAACTATTTAATAGCATGCATGACTTTTTCCATATAGAATTTTTTGAGATTTGTTTTTGCATGTTTTTTTTTTTCGTATATCAATAGAAATTTGAAAAAATTTAGACAAAGCAATTGATTTTTTTTTTTTTTAAAAAAATTGGTTAATATTACAATTAATCCGCTATTTTTATTAGCATATACTTTATGATATTGAAGTTGTAATAATTTCTCCTCAGTTGCTGCGAGAGAAACAATTTATTTCCAGAGTTCAGCTTTTGCTTCAGACGTTTAATTCGGCATCCAAAATAAATGTCTATAAGAATGATATTTCTCCTTAACCAACGTGTTTTGAAATTTATGCTATTGTGTTGCTATCAACTTCGAAAGCAAAACATATGTATTAGTCAACGGTAGAGAGATAGAAAGCCATCGGGACGTAACAAAATGATATCATATTAAATAATTTTCTCGTGGGACTTTTACTATTCTTTATCATTTTATGCTAAGCCCACACATTGTCAAAGAAAACAATTAGATTTTAAAAAGAATAAAGATGAAATGCACTTGATATTTTAAAAATTAAAACGGTTGGAAGCATATGATTCCATTATTTGAATATTAAAAATTATAACAGTTATATTATATACAATTATATATCTTTATTGTACTAACAGATATAAAACATTTATTTATCTTTTTAATACATACGCATATTAAAAATATGCCTTAAAATTAAACTGAACAACTTTTTATTATGTCATTCTTTTGTTCAAAACACATTATCTGAGCGTACAGTAGTGGATCCAGTCACCGGAGGTAAAAAATTTCCCTGCCTTGTGCAATTAATGAAAATCATGATGTAGACCCCATGGTATGAATAGATGATGTCGATCCATGATTAAATAAATTAAACATGTTTAACTCTATATACTTTTTTTAATTAAGAATAAACTAGTTATATCCGTGCTTTCGCTGTAATTTCTAGCTAGGGAAAAAAAAAAGTTGAGGACGTGATGACTTGAAATGGGTCAATATATGAATAATTAAGGTAGACCCCTAAGGGAGCACTTGCCTGATAGTACAATAACAATTTCTCTGTTGTACAAAGACGGTAGAATTTCAGCAAATCTGGCTAGATCAATAAAGTTTTGTTTGGTCAATGTTATAGATGGCACAACAGTGGAGCACTATATGTAGTTCAATTAATGTAATATTCAATCTCATATAAGATTCTTTTTTATTTTGTACAAAATTTAAGATCAATATTTTTATTGCTGTTTCCAATTAATATTAGTTATCGAGATAAAATTCTAATCTTAAGTTGAAGACAATAAACGCAATTAAGCCTTAAGTTTCTTATTTTGATTTTCTTGCGGACCTTAATTTCCAAGAAAGTTTCATGAATTAAACAAATATAATTTGTACAAGTATGCTTTTCACCTGGTAAAAGTCCCTGCATTTGTTTGGTGCCGTTGGAAAACTTTGGTGTGGTTCCATCTCTTTCAAATGGTTGTCTTGGAATAAGTGGAACCTTTCAAGGATATTAAAGGGGATTGTGTTGAGGGGGCTGATTTTTTCTTTTAAAGACAGCTGATGAGTATTTTTTTTTTTTTCAGTGGTTAATTGGTATGTATACAGTATACTCGTGCATTCTATGCTCGTAGAGCAGAACAAAATCCAAGTTAATTAATTGTCTAACTAGGAAGCTCAACTATGGATCTCAATAAATCGAAGAAATAGTAATATCTAACTCAGTTGAAAGATATCTTGGATTCACTCAAACGAAACACATAGCTAGTTAGCTTAGTAGGTTTGCTTGCATTGCTTTCATGCATTTATATAACCTTCTAATTTTATTTTGTGGCATCAAGCTTCCTATCCTATGGATTAAGTTTTGTCTCGGGTCGTGCGTTTGAGGTTCAAGAGGAGTTGTATCCGTGAATTGCATGTACTGTATAGGATATAGCTCTCACTTTGTAGAGGGGATGAGGTTCCAAATGTATATGGTGCAATCAAAATTATGGCCTAGATGTTTTAATGCTTAAATGTCAGGATTGTAGTTAGCTTTTTCTTTTTTTTCTTCTTTTCTTTTGGAGCTTAAACGTAAGAATATATACATAGAAAAAAAAAGTAAATAAGTGATTAAAGACAGGACATTGCTCAGATTAATTTGCACCATCCATTAAAAACGACATTTAAAACTATTATAGTGTACATATATTTAACCTTTTTCTTTTAATAAAAATAAGAATATATTCTTTGAAAACGAAAAATCAGTTGTGTAAAGTTACCACTCATCAATTCAATTTATTTTCTTTGAATAGGAAAATATAATCATGGTTTTCTTTTCTGAGGCTGAGCCATTAAATGTGACAGATTCTTCAGGATGGAGACTCCCAGCACCATTCCACAAGAGCCATGAGCTCCACCCAATTGTTTGGGTAGCCAAACCCTAGACTAGACAGATGAAAAAAATCACAAAATCACAAGGAGAACATAGAGAGAGAACATTGATTATACCTTCATAGTTTGGTTGCTTTCTCACAGTTCCAGTACTTACTAGGACAACCCTAAAAAAAAAATCTTTTTGAAGTTATTTATCCTACATAGAACCTTGCATTGTTTAACCACATGATGATAAAAAAAAAAAACTGATATTAAATATTAGAAAATAAAGAAAATAAATAATTGTCTTAAAAGCTTAAGCTAACTATCTCATAAAGTCACTTTAAAATAAGAATAATATAGAAAATGAAAAATTATAATTTATTCTGATTCATTTTCTTTTCAAACGTTGAACTGAAAACTTTTGTGTTCCATCTTTTTATAAATTTCCCAAACAATGGATATTTTTAATCCATTCCGCTTCATTCTTTACCACCAATCCAAACATAGTCTTTAAGCGTATATTTTTATTTGTGCAATTAAGGTTAAGATTCTTAGCTCACCTTAAATCGTCCTACCATACCTCCTTGAACTTTAACAATTTTCCTGGTCTCTGGTGCATCCATTTTAAAACTTAAAATGATAAGTTCTATATATTATTTCTAACAAAATATTTTTTTAATCATAAGAATTGATAGCTTGTTGAACTAGAACCCGTTTTCTTTCATCTGAAAGCCATGTCAATCTCCTTTAATAATATTGTTGAATTTGAATAAGAACTGATTCTTAAACTAAGGTCGTAAAATCTTGCATGGCCTGTGTTCTACCAAAATGTAAATTTGTAGACTTCTAATTTGTTCAAATTTACTTAGTGTCTTTTTAAGTCTTACTCTAACAAGTATGGCATTGGTTAAAGAGTTAGGTGCATTAGTAAAAAATAAATATTATTCTTTTTCATAATTTTTTAATTTTTAATTTGTTGATAATATCTTTTTATATATATCTTTCACGAGTATTAATAATTCTATTAAATACAAATTAAATATTTTTCTCAATAAAGATTGCAAATTGTGATTTGTCAATTTGCTGGAATTAACCTCTTTAAATAAACACAGCCCCCTTGGCGAATAATGCTCCATTTGTAATTATATAATATCACATGATGTGATCATGATTTTAAAACAGCCGCAAAATTGCAATTTTATAAAGTCTCCACAATTATATTATAATGGTAATTGCTGCTACATTATCCATCTTTATCCATAATTTTGTGCAATTTTACTGTCACTGCTAACCACAACCAAACTTCAACTTTACTAACATGTCATTTAAAATTATAATTTTTTTTAAGTAAGATATAAATAAAGGATGAAATATAGTTGAAGTATTCAGTCTGATTCTCTAATAAAAAGAAATATCAGTAACAGGGACACCCAAAAATATTCAATTTAAACAATGGCTCCGGCATTAAGGGATCATCGATCTATCGCAATTCAGACGCAGAAACATGTTTGTTAATTGCCATTGGTGAAAGATGGGTTAAAGGGGTCTTTTCAATGGTTCATCAAGGCCACTTGTCAGCAAAGAAAGTGCAAATATGCCTAAAAGTTTTTGGGGGACCCAAACAGCAAAGCAAGTATTGGCAATAGCATCCCTTTCCTTTCCCTTACCCCAGTGAGATAAGATATTCAATGGCATGTGGCCAAGAGGCCCACCAATGCAACACCACTCTATTATATGTATGTTACTTCACAGTTCACAGCAGAAAGGTCCATGTTATGTGGCATTGGGTTAATTTATAATGCTCAAGTGTGTTTTACACCAAAGCATCTTTCCAATTCCTCATTCGTCTAAATATTCACGTAAAAAATAAAAATAAAAATTATTAAAATAAAAATTGTGTTATTCCATTAAAGGCAAAAGCAACCGTCCAGCACAAGTAGTTACAAACAAACAGTAGAAAATGTACATCAGTGCTCATAGACAGGCTGGTGCGTATAGCTTAAAGCCACAATACAAGTAATTGGGTATATTTTTTTTTCTTTTTTTAATTTAGTATAGAACACAGTTATCATCTATCAGAAATAATTCTGTTCATGACAAGTACGATCCGTAGGCAACAAACACTCTCTCCTGGTCTTGATATTTAACGTAATTATATATTTAATATTTGAATTCGAGATAGAAATTGGTTATATGGGGATATGATTAAGTTCTTGCTCTTTAATTATGGAAATCACAAATCATTTGAAAATTGATTCGTATTCTTCCAGGAGTGGACCCGCTGACTCTCAAAGAGGTTGTACTATATACCAACAGAATTAATTGATGTATCCCTTTATGGTTTCCAAGTTTATTTATACAGTAAAATGTGGTTGTCTCAGCACTCAGTGCTTCATATGGGAGAATAGGAAAATTTGAGAAGTGGTGGGACTTATTGACTCTTGGTCTTAACTAGGTCTATCATGGGATCTATATAACTTATTTTACAATGACATTAACAAAAAAAAAATTTTATCAGAAAGTGTGCTATAATTGTTGATCTTTGATTTCTAATTTCTAATGCACATCAGAAAGAATATTGGTTATGGTAAATGATGATAACAATAAGAAGTAATGCTAAGCATGTGACCCTTCGCATAATGATTAATTTCTGATCTGCATTCAAGTTATGATTGGAAAATTAGATCACATACTCTAGTGAGAACAAAACACATATGGGGAGAGGGGACCATAGTATATATAGCTAGCTGGACCTTGATGGAGATGTCATGTATACTACTAGAAAATACGCTTTTAACATCGATTATTTTGGTCTTTTTACATCAGTTTTTGTCTGATGTTGAAACTACTGGCCGTCTTGGATTGTTACTCAGAATGATCGATGATTAACTTGTAGCTTCATTTGTTCTGCTTTATAGCTTGGTTTAAGCACCATTATAGCAATTAATCAATCACTCACTTAGACATTGCATTGTTGTCAATCATGTATGTCCTCATGTAGGGTGTATGTGCTGATCAGTAACGGCTGTACATGAAGATTTATAGACCCTCATGAGTCATGATATATAACTTTGCCGACAAATAAGAATAATGCATGCTATACATTCTTAATATCATTATTGTTAGTGTGTAAACCAACCTGTTTATATTACTCGATCATATCTTAGCATATCATTATTAGAATTTGACTAATAAATAAAAAGTCAAACTCTTGTTGGATATGCCGATATATGAATTTGTTGAGTAAGTGTAGAGAGTTTATAATGTGTGGATCAAAATTACACCTGGATTATATACATTACCCGTTTGGGAAAAAAATGAGTTTAGCTAGGTGCACCCACACTCTACAACTGTTCAAGTTTTTTCATTTAATTTGAGGGTTCCTTCCCCCACCCCACAATGATTTTGCATTGTGGATATGGTAGTTGTGATTATGAAATTACAAAAGTTTACGTACAAATATGTTCAGCATTAATCAATTAAGGAGAAAATAATCATGTACCTCGCAGTCTCATGAGAGTGTGCTAGTCCTTCAATGGTGGTGTGCTACTCTTAATTTAGAAATTCTCATTTGACCTTACTCTTACTTTTAATGAGAACAAGTCATTGGGTGTTTATTGGACCATAATATATTCGAGAACAAATTACAACCGCCATTGTGATTCTGAAAATTTTTAAATCATTATTAGGACCGTAATTTCTAACATAAAACTATGAAAATAAATAAGCAATAGCAGGAGCTTTGGTCTATTGACTTTTGGTGCACATATTATCTGATAATCTCCTGCAATGTCCGTTTATCCAAGGCACTACTAATCTTTCAGCTTAGTGCTTGGTGTTGCCACAGCCAAACGCGATTGAACAACGTTACTACATAACCTTTTTTTTTTGCTCAACAATAAAAAGATAATATATATATATATATGTGAATATGTAGAAACTACATGATACCACAAGTATTTAGAGTTCATCCACAATTAAAACTCACTCTTGTATGTTTAATCCGTGTATATCTAGCAGGCCACCATGTTGCTTACACAGATTATAGAAAAAAATTTCATAACCTATAACAACAAAGGCACAACTATGCACATGCACCCACCTATTATAATATATTATACCTACCTCCCAGCAAAATGCCCCAAACAGCACCCCTTGCCACTCCTATCACTTGCATCAAATTCTGGTTATGAAATTCAGTGTATTTAAATCTAATTTCATTTCTAGTTTTTCATACCATCCAAACGATCGCGTATCAAATAATCTTTCATCTATCTTGTTAACTCCCAACAATTGATGTTGATTAAAATGATTGACTAGCATCTGCGAAAGAATCAAGAATATATGTAATCACTCATAGCATGTCTTCCAAACATCCATAATAACTGGGCAACAGAACAAAAGATGACCAACAATTTCAATGTTGTTCAAACATAATTTACAGTTATATCTTCCTTCACCAACATCAATATTCTTTCTTATTAGATTGTCTCCGGTAGGTAACTTGTTTCTATACATTCTCCATATGAAAACATTGGTCTTCAGGGGCACCTTCAACCGCCAAATATGCATTCAAAACTCATCCTCCTCATGATGTCCAAGTAAGTCACCAATACCATCATATGCAGATTTTACAGAAAAATGGTCATTTGATTCCCACGACCATAGCCAAGAATCCCAACAATGTTGGTTGATATGGTAGCCAATCAAGTATAATTTCAAAAAATTCATTTGTTCCACTTCTCACACAAAAAGTTCCCTACGCCACTCAAAAGACCAAACCCACTCTCCATTAATCCACTCACCCATCTCACATATTTTTCTCTCCCTTTGAATTGAAATCACGTACAACTGAGGATATCAGCTGCAAGCGATTCATTTTCCACCCAAATATCACTCCAGAAGAAATTTTTGTCTCCTTTACCAACTTTTCTCACAACCGACGAATCAAATCACCTAGACTCATCCAACCCCCCACAAATCGTGCATAGGTCACTCCACCACACAGAACAGATTGTACAATTCTCCTCACTTAACAATCATCTCCACCCCCGAAAGTTTGACACTAAAATTTCACTTAAAAGATTCCCCTTTTCCTCCATCATCTCCCATCTCCATTTTCCTAGCAAAGACTTATTAAAATGAAATATGTTTTTGATTCGTAGCCTCCCCTGTGATTTTGGTCTACAAATATTTTCCCAACTATCCCAACATACTTTCATCTTACCTTCCTCATGACCCCAGAGAAAGTCCATTTGTATATGTATAATTTTGTTCCCCACAGATATAGGTAGGTTAAAAAACAAGGGGGAAAAAAGGCAAAGATGAGAGAACAGAGTTTATAAGACACACTTTCCCTGCAAAACATACCAATTTGTGTTTTCACCCTCCCAATCTATTCTTAATTTTTAACATAACAGGAGACCACGTGTCAACTAGCCTAGGATTAGCACCAATGGGCATTCCAAGATAAACAAAATGAATTTTCATAATCCTACAATCAATAAGTTGCATACCTTTCTGTTATTGACTCATCTACCCCAACTGTGTGAAACCCGCTCTTGAGAAAATTAACTTTAAGTTCGGATACCAGTTCAAAGCAGGTGAGTATACTCTTGATCATTATCACATTCTGTAAAGTAGTCTCACTTATGAAAATAGTGTAATCCCCATACTAAAAGAGATTGACAAGTATCTTATGAAAATAGTATGAACAACACACACAAGAATCAAGAGGGTGAGTGAATTGGTTTATCTTGGCCAATTAAAATGCTTAAACAATCAGAATTAAAAAGATTGTATCACAAAACAATCCAAGAAAGCTTTCAACCAATCAAACACCAAACCTTAAAGAATGCAAACCAAAACTTTTTCTGTTGATTGTGAAATGCTACACCAACGAATGACAAGTTATAACCACAAGAAAAATAAAGATGAAGTAGTCAATACAAAGATTTATACTGGTTCACTTCTCAACCTAGAGAAGCTACATCTAGTTCTTCTAACCAACAAGTTAGAGTTTCGCTAATAACAATATGTTTCTAACAAGCCCTTACAATCACCCTCAATCACACCTAGATCAAGAATGAGATATCTAACTCACATAGATTCTCTGTGATCAAGACATAGAAAAAACCTATCTCTACTCTTACCTCTAGAAATACCTATTCTAGAAAAGTCTTAAGAAAAACTATTGTTATAATTATACAAAGAGAAATTCTAAAAGAATTTAAAACAAATTGTGTGGAAAGAAACCACCTGATGATCCACTACTGATGTATGCAAAAGATTACCAGACTTAAATCAATGGTGAAAGAAAACTACTTCATAACTTTCATTCCAAAATCTATTTTTGAAACTTTGCCCAAAAAGAAATCCTCATTAGAAATCTTGAAGCTTGAGGATTTGTGGGTCTAACTCAGAATAGTACTTTGAATCTTTTCTTTCTTCAGAAAGCTTATGAAAATACTTTTGATAATTCGTTGTATCTTTTCAAAACACCCAACAACTATTTATAGAAAATTGTTATAACTGTCAGTAATCGATCAATTACTCATTTAATCGATTTAAGTGTTCTTGAACTTTCTGGAAAAGTTGTATGAATAATGTAATCGATTATTTCGCAATGTAATCGATTACCACAAGAAGTCTTTGTTTCAAAACGTGCCAAGTAATCGATTATCACATGAAGATTTTTTCTGTTATTGTGTAGTGTAATTGATTACCATACTCTTGTAATCGATTAAAGTGTTCTTTAATACTTAAGTAATAGATTATCATTTGTTGGTAATCGATTAAACTAGTGAGAAATTGTTTTTCCAAAAGCCAAACATGGAACACTTGACTTTTTATGCAATCATAAAAACTTTATGTTTCAGAAAAGCTTTTTTCACAAAACTTATGCTTTTATGAAAACATGAATGAGCTTTATGCAATGGATCATAGGAAGTCTCATCTTAGACTTACACAAATTACAACTACCAATCAATTGAATTGACATGTAAAAATCCTAAATACCTTGCTGTCTAAGAGACTCAGCTTCTTGATCCTCTTGAGCTCCCCTTGACTCTAACATCTTGTCACCCACCAAAACTATCAAACAATTTTTTCCTAATAGCTTCCTTCATCATCCCAGTTAGGTCCTCAGCAACAATATTAAATAGAAACGGGACTAGTGGGTCATCTTATCTCAGTCCCTTGGACATTGAAAATTCCTTGGAGGGGCTACCATTGATAAGAATCGAAACTCTGTTACTCACCAAGCAAACATTGATCCATTTAATCCATCTATCTCCAAATCTCATTCTTTGCAACATGTATATTAAAAATTCTCAATTAATAGAATCATATATTTTTTCATAGTCCACTTTAAAAAATAGACATTTCTTCTTCTTCTTTTTTACTTTTTTAACAATCTCATTTGCAATAAGTACACTATGTAAATGATGTTGACCCCCTCTCCAAAAACGCCGATTGCCTCTCATCAATGATTGACCCAAGAACCCTTTTCAAACTCTTAAAGAGTACCTTTGACACGATTTTGTACATGCAACCAATAATAGAAATAGGCTTGAATTGTTCAAGAGCTTGAGGATCAGACACTTTTTCAAACGTTACTACAGAATAATTGTCTAGTACCTAGTGTTATGTAAAATAAATGGCAGTGTGTGATTTGTTAAATGAATAAAAAATTATATATTGGGCGGCATGAAATGCTGTGGATGGCTTGTTAATTTGTCCAAACTAGTCTTTCTAGACTTTGGATAATACTAGCATTTTATATATGCACAAATTAAAATTGCATGTTAGTGTTATTGTTTTGTTCCAACAAATTGTAGCCTTTTCTAACTGGATAAGGCAAACGCCAATAACATGGTGGTTCTGGTAGCGTTGTCATGTAGCAATTTGTTTGTGCCCCATTAAAAGACTCAAGAATTGGTTCATTCCCAGTTTCACTGGCCATGCTTTGGCCTTCAATTACTCTTTTGGTTACATTTCATAGACAATTTCATTCACTGTAGCATAGATTTTAATGTAAAATGTACAAAATGAGATTAATTTAAGTAAAGAGGCATCTCATCTTAATAATGTTTAATAGTTCAAAATGAATTCTATCAAGATTTAAAACAAATGGGTTTATGATTGAAAATCCTGGGTTTGGCCATACTCAGAAAAAGGAATATACAAATACATTATTAAAAAACAAATGATGGTGATAAATCTGCTAGCACATATACCTGACCTGAATTTTGTATTATGACCAACATAGAAAAGACAAAAAGAATCGAGTTTGTGCGTTGACATTATGTATATTACAGTGGCATCTGCTCGAGTGGCTGAGAAAATTATTTTCACACCTCCATTAATAGCAGTAAATTCACAATAGCTATTTTTTATTTATTTATGTGTATTGACAATAGGTAATAACGGATCTTAAACCCACTAGAACAATAATCATATCAATGACTATAAGAAACAACTTAAGCCCGGTTTATTACCCAGTAACAAAAAAACAATTGAGAAAGAGGAGGATATCTCTCTATTTATGCACCTATTCACACTACAACATGTAATTCTTAATTAATGTGTATGCCGGAATAGTAAAAAATTGTAAACAAAAGTCTAGTGTCTAGTAAACATCTATTTGTTCTTACGAAATTTTCAAATCACTTTATCCTCAATTTTCATGTTTTGTTTTTCTATAGGTAAAATACTTATCTCCTTCCACATGCATGTGCTAAAGGAAAAGAGTAGTAACTTTCTCTAACCTGAAACCATGTAGTGTCGTGCAGAAATTTACAAGGAACACGGTTTGCATGGTATTTTTCACTATTGACCATTCGCAAAAGTTAGATAAAGATATAGAAAGTATTGTGACTAACTTCTTATATATTCAGAAAATACTCCATTTTAATTACAAAGGTGTGAGAATGTCCATAATGAATTTCTTTCTTTCTTTTTTTTTAATAGCGCGGGGAAGTAGAACCAGATGCAGTTATTCCTATATAGCTCTATCCAGAGAAATTATATTTGTAGGGACCAATAAACTTGCAGAGTCTAACTTTGGCATATTAGTTAGGATTTTAAATCACTAACTTTTAGGCTTTAATTATTCCCCAAAATCACTGTTATGACTTATGCTCTCCTTTCAAAGTTATATAATGCATTCAGCTTATTCTATCGTGCCACTTTGTACGAACATGAATTGGAACATGGCCAATTAACTATAGCTTAAGATTTATTGATTGTTACAAAAATCAAGCCCAGATTTCTCTCTACCATGAAACTATTGGCCTTCTCCACTTGTTCCTTTTAGCAGAACTTTTAGGATATATACATATAACACCAACATGGTGTGGCCATATATACTATAAAGGTCATAGTAAAGAAGAGAAATACTGCAGGAAACCATTGTGTAATTGATTGAATAATATACAAATGAAAGTATTTACATGCTCTATTTATAAAGCGTATTAGAAGTGGTAACTAACATTGAAAAACTAACTAACCAACCAATTTCAACTAACCATGTTAACACCTTTAACTGCACCAACCAACTTTTCATAGTCGAATTGTGTCATCATGGGGTGGAAACAATCTATCCCTAAGAGGTGTTTTTTCTTCTCTGAATCAGCTTCACTGTGGACAGAACTAAGGTTCTGTTTTTAGTAAAATGCCTTTGTTTTGCTTTTTCCTTGCACTGTACAATCAATTATATACCCCAACACACTATCAAAATCTTAACCTATGATGCCCCGGGGAAACCCATGTTCTGAGTTCTCAAACCTCATATGATCCACATGGGTTCTTGTAGTTGTAATACTAATATAAAGGCGTTTGATTATGGCCATGGAAAGATAGATCCTTCAAAGTTCTCAACCGCATCATTTAGAGCCGGCACCTATTTGCAAGTGCAACTGTGTTTGTTGCACAAGTCACAACATGTCACATGGTACGTGATGAAAATTCAAGTTTGATTTTCAGTACCATATTTATGTAACATCTTCTGTGTGGTAATTATAAGGGAAAGAGGCTGTGCCAGACAGGAAGTGTGACAATTTAATAGATGCTGCATTTTTTTTTTATTTTTTTTTTTTTTATGCGTAGGAATCGAAAACAATACTAAAGAATTTACAACAACCCACAACTCTACTAAACCGAGTTAGACCCCTTAGTAATAGATGTTACATTCAGGTAGAATAGTTCTTGCAGGAGCCCCATGAGTGACATTGTCTTCCCACAGCCCATGCAGGAGGGAACATTGGTTTCAGGTGGTGAAATAAGTACTATATAGAGTCTTGAATGTGCGGGTGATGAGTGATCATGGGCATCATCATAATCATGTAACCAATATGAGTTGGGTCTAATAAAAACAGTTAGTCTCGTTGTAGTGATCTAAAATTCAAATCTCTTAAAATAAGAGACAAGGGTCTCAATTCTCAAACAGGATTGTCTCTACTGAGAATACACATGACATGAGAAAAAAAAAATCATCATATTTATATAGCTCTCATAGTGAAGAAAAAAGCTATAGTTTTTTACAGAAGAATTATCTTGAACTAAAAGCAGCTGACATTTCTAATGGATATGGTGGAGTGGTGCATTCCAAAGGATGTGGATGGATAAAGTGGAAAACGATAGGATCCTTGTGTGGAGATTCTATCTTCGTTTGAGGAAAGTATTCTAAAATCGACCTTATCTTTTTCATGTGTAGTAATGTCGGGTCGTGAGTGGTTCCATATCCCCTAGCCTTTTATAATTTTCTTTTCAACGTTTTCCATTGGTGATATTAACTGAAATTAAGCTTAACTTGTTGCCACAATAAATGTTCTCAAAACCAAACTGATAATTGAATTCATGAAAATACTAATTCATGTTCATGAATGAAGTCTAACCTCAGACTATATTGTACTAATTAATTAAATATATAATGACATTATATAATTATATAATAGATTAAATCAAATATCATCTCGATCCTTATTAAAAGGGTTAAATTAAAATTGTAATTTAATCTTTTATGTTTTCACAAAAATATCATTTATTAAAGTTAATTTTAAAATGACATGATAAAGAGAGAAACATAAATAATTCATTAATGTTGGTTAATTTTATTCACAAAAATAGTTTTGAAAAAATATTAATTTACGATAAATTTAATATTCTAAACTAAATTAACCAAATCTCTTAATTCTGATGAATTAGTTCATAATGTTTTAAACTAAATTAACAAAAAAATTAATCCTGATGAATTTGCTTATTGAATCTTATAACAAGAGTCTGAGGCATGCCATTTAATTTGTTAAAAAAACCTAATTGCCAAAAATATAACATCTTTTAAAATCACATGATTTTTTTATTATGAATTAAATTATCTTGAAAATTTATTTAATGTTATATATGGATAATCGAAAAAATTGAGGAGACAGAAAAAATAATTCAAAAGTAATTTACTTTTATATTATAAATTTGAACACACAAGTTGGAGAATCAATATCTCACTCTCAATTAAACATTTCTTAACGTTCATTCTTCTCTTTTTTTTGAGGAATATTTCACACATGCATTACATTATCATTAGTCAAAACATTCTCTCTTAGTTGTCTCAAATTATATTTATCTTCTTATTCGTTTATGATTTTTGTTCTACCATCTATTATTTCTATCTTTAAATTAAATTTCAAAAGAAATTTAGTTAAAGTAACTTTTTATCACAATTTTAATTATTTTATAAATTCAAAATGCAATTTAGATATTTAAATATATATTTTTCATACGTTGCAAATATATATACTTATAATGAATTTTAATTATATAAAAACAAACATTTTTGCTATTTCACATGTTCGAATGTTCTTTGTAAACTAAATTCAAAAGATAGGACAGTAGTAGGCGTTAGCTTCCAAAACTTCAACATCAAACGTTGTGCAGTCCACACACAAGGCATCGCCATACATGTTCTTCAAATTGCAAGAACAATAACCACCGTAGAGTTCAAGAAACAGAACAAAAGTCTCAATCTAACCTCACACAGTTTAACTTACTCTTACTCTATCAAGTTCAAAAAAGTTGTAAAGCAATTATGGCATTTAGGGTTTCGTTATAGACACCGACAAATTACTCGAGCAAACAGCAGTGAAGGGCATGGCCAAGAAAAAAATGTGTCCGACGAAGCAGCCACCGTCACTATTGCCAAAAAAAGACGGTGTCAAACAAGGGCAAAGCGAGCCTCTCAACACGGGTTTACAAAGGTTATAAAGAAGAAATGTTAATTAAAAGGCTTTTTTGACACAGTGAATGCAGATATGTAGATAGGAAAGATCATATGAACTAAAATTTTAAATGTAAAAGTGCTTTAAAATAATGAATGACTCGATCGTGTCAACCATTGTAATTCTATGTGTTGTTTAGAGATCTATAACATGGTTAACAAAGTGAAGTTGCTAGTCTAATGCTTAAAGATTTTTTTTTTTTTTGGTGGATACTAATGCTTGAAGATTGATTAGCAAGCCATTCTGATTGCAACATGTTAAATAAGGAAAATTACCTGAAAGGTTCTTGTGCATTGAATACAACACGTATTAGAGTGCTAATGCTAAATTCACTGTTCATATGATCACTTGGTCTAGAATAGCATTATTCTGCTTTGTCTCTCGTGAATAAATAGTTACGTACGTATCCCAATGAGATACAACCTTGTGCTTTCATGATTAAAATTGTGCTTACATTAGAAAGATCAGCTTTATTATTATTGCTGTTCAAACCTTGTCTACCAAGTCAATAGTTGAATAAACAATTAGAAAAGTTATGATGCACAAATCCAACCAAAAAAAAAAAAAACTATTGTTCTGTTTTCTGACGAACAGATGTCCAACAAGAATGTTGGTGATTTTGATATTGGATCAAGCTCTCTCTCAAGGTATTTATAGAAGAAAAAGACCTCCAGCAATGTGATCACTATGCACGAAGCAATACTCAGCCAGTAGGGTGGGATGTGTACACAGTGTTAATAGAAAGAGAAGAGAGAATAAGTGAGTGTGTACTTTTTTCTTTGAAAGCATTCCTTATTTATACTTGTTCTATTTTCTTACGAACAAATATGTCCAGCAAGGATGCTGTTGATTTTGATATTGGATTGAAGACTCTCTTGGAAGTATCTATTAGAAAAATACCTCTTAAAATACTAATCACTATGCCCCCAAATACCAGTCAATGGAGTGAGGTGTGTGCACATCTTCCTCTAAATGTTTTCTGTCTCCACCTTTAAATTCTGAATTGCGAAACCCGCAATCGTCTGCAGAACAAACAAGTCTTATCGCAGAACCTTCCTTTGAAACCCGGTTCGACCCATGTATAAATTGCGTTATCGAAAGCACCTATTATTTAAATTCTGCCCTTGATTCCATGGCGGATTCAATACTTGGGGGTTGTTGTCAAACCCGGTTCTTGTACCAAAACCAAACCCTTCTCAGTAGATTAAGACTAGGATACCGAGCGATCCTCCTAACCTTCGGCCGAGTGCCGGGAACCCCGAAGACATCATTCTCATCCTGGATGATCCTTCCCCACCTTGCATAATCGATATTTCTCTAGGTATGTCACTGATTTACTAACTATGGCTTCTTTGGCGTAGGTAATTATGGACCCATCATCGTCGGAACAATTTGCGGAAAGTCAATTGGCTGGGTCGCAAGCTGATTCGCCTTCTCCAGCCTTAATTTCCAAATTCCCGTGGGTGACTCACGAGGTGTTGCTCACCCTGTCCAACCTAACCTCTGGAGACGTTGCTTCCATTCCTGTAGGAAATCAGGACCTATCCTTCCAACCCCAACAAGCCTATTTGCTCCTTGCGGGAGGGGAACATACCTTCTTTTTTCTTCTTCTATAGAGATGTAATCACCCGAATAAGAATCCGGTTGCCCCTATCCGACTTTTAAATGCAAGTTTTAAATCATCTTCGTCTAGCTCCCTCACAACTTCATCCAAACAGTTGGGCATTTATTTAGGCTTTTGAGAACTTTTGACAATATTTAGAAGTCCCCAACATTGTTCCCCTTTTCTTTTACTATTTTTACTGTACAAACTAATAGAACGGGTAAAGAATCCCCAAATAAGAAAGGATTGACTTCCATCTGGGGTCATACAGATCGTAGACTCTTTAATGTATTCATAGATTCCTTCAAAAATTTGAAAAACAAATTCTTCAAAGTTGTCACTGATCCCGGCAGACAACCATTTTTCCTTTTGTCTCCCGAGTCACGGGATGTAGAGTGGAAATTTTCGCTCTATTGGACCCGTACACACCATGATCTTCCGCCCGCCTCCTACCATTTTGAATAAACGAGTTTATCTAATGCTGACGCCTACTCAGTAACCCGGATAGACGCATAAAAAGAAGCTTATGGCTAGCCTAGTGTCGCTTCTTTTATACGCCTACTTCGATCCAGGATTTCTTGTTCCTCGACTATGAGCATGTGTACCTTGATTGGTTATCTTGTACTTTTCATTTTCTAACTGATGAGTTTCTATTTTGTAGTTCATAATATGGAACAACAACCAGCTTCTTCTGGTGCTCCACATAAACGCCCATCGGGCCCAGCTGCTGACGCTACTGTGAAAACCAAACATCAATCTGTGCCTTCAAAGCCGACTATTAAACAGGGTAAGCAAAAGAATGATGCGTACGCCCCACTAGTGTCAACATCCCAAAGCGATCTTGACCCAGCTTCCTTGCTGCTTTGGATATAGGAAAAAATAAAAAGCGAAGACCCTCGGCGTCGCATGTGGAGCCAACTCCTGATGTGGAATCGGCTTCATTATCAATTGATAACCCGACTCCCGAAGGTCAGCCTGACACCGTTATGACCGATGTACCTGGCCTGGTCATTGTTGCCCAATCCGCCTCGGCCTCTACTCCTTTTGATGATCCCTGGTTTCCAGTTGGATACCTTTGGGAGAAGGGGATTGATGAAGAAATCTTTCGCACACTTAAAGCACCCAAACAATTCACAGATTCGAGTTGCCTCACCGATGCTGACTGAAGGAACTCCATATTATAGAAGAAAAAGCCTTCAAGAGTGCATCCCTGGTTCATAGTGTGGCCATCTTGAAAAGCCGTTACAATAGGGTAAGTAACGAGCTTCAGGCGGCTCAAGAGGAAACTCACAAAACACATGAAGAATTACTCACGACTTCCGCCAAAGCTGCTGTCGACGTGGAAGCTGTTCGAGCTGAGCTCTGTGAGGCACATGCCGAACTTCATAGAGCAAAAGAGAGTGCTGAAAAGGCTCAATTTGCTTTGACTACTGCTCAAGTGAGAAATGCTACTGTAATTATAAATTTTGACATTTTGAATGCAGACTTTACTAAGTTGCAGAGCACTCTTAAACGAATTGAGGTGGAGCTAAGAACAGTTGAAGCCAATGTAGCCAACATGAGGGGGGAGCTATCAGCAACAGTTGAAGGGTCTTTCAATAACACCTTGGAGCAGATCCATTTTTTGAACCCCGGGGTTAAACTAAACACTGCAGGGATGCTTTTCAAGGCATACTTTAGTGATGGAAAGCTAATACCTCCCTCGTCTCCTTCAGTAACTCAAATGGAAAACAATTGTGGGGAAGAGGATAATATTGTTCCTGCTGATTAAACTATGGATGGAGCTCAATCCGGGAAGCAGAACTAATCAAAGGTTGGAATGCTAGTTTTAATCTGTAATGTTCTTTTCTTGTTGGGGCTTTCAATCCCCGTTTATCTGTTTCAAACATTAATAGGCTTATTCTCGGTTTACTTTATTCAAGAACCTTAACAATTGCGCTTATACTTGCAAACCATTATGTTAGATTTTGCTTACTAGCACATTTATTTGGACACGAATCCAAATTACCTTGGATTTTATTAGATGATTTGGCCAAAGTATGCTCTGCATAAATATTCATATGATTTATATGACCAGGTATTTTGTTTGGACAATACTTGTCCTTATCATGTGTCCCGGGTTATCATCCCAGAACTTAATCTTGACACAGATCGACTTACTACATATAGAAATATTGATTTCCTAATCAAATATTTTTATGTTTCAACCTGATCAGGGTTCATATAGTATGTTTTTCTTGTGCCATGATGATAATTTTGATGCATCATAAACGAGAATGTTTTTTACTAAATCCATACGACAATCTGTGATAGACAAAGTCATGACTTGCACAATCTCAATAAAGAAAATGCTTTATTTATAAACTATCAAGAAACAATTCATGATCTCAATGAAAGAGAACAATATGAATTTTGGGTTAAACATTTATCGTACCATGGCTCATACTCTCAATAAAAGAGAAACACATGAATTGTGAATTACGTTGTTAATTCCAATAGGAAAACAGGAAGTAAATACTAATTTTGCCGTACTACCGGCTTATTGCTCATTCGAATATTGAACCTGGATTTAACTGTAATATATTTTCAGTTTATCGGCATTCCAAGTTCGTTTTATTGCTTTTCCATCAAGGGTTTCCAACATATACGCTCCTTGTTCGAGTTTCTGCGATACCCGGTATGGTCCTTCCCAGTTCGCTGCCAACTTCCCTTCTCGAGCGTGTTTATTTCCAACATCCGCCCTTCGAAGTACTAACTTGCCTTTTTCAAAAACACCGCGGCCTCACTTTCTTATTATACTTCACGACTGCTAGTTGTTTTGCTAATAGATCCCGGCAGTGCGCATTAACCCGGATCTCATATGTTAAATTCAACTCAATAGTCAAGGCCTCATTGTTCTTTCCTTCACCCTCCTGAAGTACATGATTTCTTCTCCAAGATAACTGACCAATTTTGATGGGTATCATCGCTTCGCAACCGTAGGTCATTCTAAATAGGGTTTCTTTAGTAGACGTTTGAGTTGTGGTTCTGTGCCCCCATAAAACATAATAGAGTTGCTCCACCCAACTAGAGCTGGCATCGTGCATCCGCTTTTTCAATCCATCTATAATCACCTTATTCACTGCTTCAGCTTGTCCGTTGGATTATGGGTGTTCTACTGAAGCAAAGTGATGCTTGATCTGCAACCCAACCATCATCTCTTGAAACCGTTTGTCAGTGAATTGAGTTCCATTATCTATTACAATTTCACCTGGGATTCCAAACCTAGAAATGATGTTTCGTTCAAAAAATCTTTGCACTTGAGCCGACGTGATGGTGGCGAGAGGTTCCGCTTCAATCCATTTTGTGAAATAATCTACTGCCATTATCAACCATTTTAACTGACCTTCTGCTGCCTTGAACAGTCCTAACAAATCCATTCCCCACTTAAAAAAGGGCCATGGGGCCGAAATAAGCTACAACTCGGCGGGGGGAGTGTTTGGATTTTTACGTCAAGCGCATTGTTTTATCGTTGCAAGTTACAAATTTGTAAAAGTTCGTCTCCACAGGGATTTGAGTTTAAGTCGGTTGGTTTAAATTGTTACCAGTTTAGTAGTTATATACAGATGATAAAAAATGGATTCATTTTATTGTTGTTGTTCGTTACGTAAAGTAAAAATTGCGAAAAATAAATAAACGATTACAGAAAGTAAATAAACGAGTACAAATCAAGGAGGTGTAGATTGGATTTCGTCTTTCTTATCCCATTAATTGATTTTACCTATGCATTTTCTATTCTTATTGCCGCACACGTTTAGGTAACCTTAATTTGATTCCTCGCAATTAAGTCCTAAGGATATTTTACTAAATATCGATCCCTCACATATTTAATTAAATACCCTAGCATTAAGCTTCTAATCACGTGTTTTGTGCGATCAAAACATTAAGTCCTATGTTAGACTTTTGGCAAGCGTACCAATTATCGTTGTAAGTTACAAAATTTATAAAAGTTCGTCTCCACAGGGACTTGTGCTACTCAGTTAATCCAAATAGAATTCAACAATTGAATAGTTATGTACAACGAGTATGGTCGAAGTTTTGATGGTTTTACGGAAATAAAGAAAAATTAAGAAAGATTACGGAAGCTAATAAAACGATTTTAACTAAAGAAAAGCGTAGGATTGGATTTCATCGTTCATACCTTTAGTATTCAATTAATATTACCATGCATAAGTTATTTTCTATTATTATTGATGCACACATAAAATCACCCCAAATCGATGTCTCGCATTTGGCCTAAGAATATTTATCAAATATCGATCTCTCGCATATGAAATAAATATCCCAGCATTACGATTATATTCGCGTGTTTATTTGCAATCTAAACATTATGCTTTATGTCTAGCAACGTAACGTAAAGAGTAAATTTATTCATTTCAAACCCTAAGATTACTTCTCAGTCTCACTTCGAGTTTAAGTTCGTGATATTAGTGATCAAGTAATATTAAGCGTTAAGTACGGAATAAATTTACCAATAATAAATAGAAAGACTTATGCAAAAATAAATATCAAAAGAAATACTGTAAGGTAGAAGATTATATCCAATCCATAACAGAAACTAACCAAGCATGGAGAGAATCTCCTTAAGAGAAGAATTGATGAAGAGCCCCATCATCGCTTCTTTCCGGCAGAGTCTCCACACTAAATCTCATTTCTCTCACTTTCCTAACCTACCTAATACTAATATTTAAGAACCTAAACTAAAGGAAAAGCTTAGAAAAGCTTAGAATAAGAGCGAGAAGAGAGAATTTGGCTTTTGAGGGATGGGATTTTCCTTTGGGGGTGCATGGGTATTTATAGGGGTGGATCTGGACGAGTTTAGTCGCCCAGGCGAGCTAATTGCAAGTTGCAGCCCACTTGCAGCCCATTTGGCCCACTTGGATGTCTATTTGCAGCCGTCAGCTCGCCCAGGCGACCAAAATGCACTATGTTAGCTCGCCTGGGCGAGCTAAATGCACTCTGGTGGGCTTTTGGGTCTGATTTGCTTTCTGCACCTCCCAGGTCTTCTATGTAAGCCCTCTTTGCTTGCTTTTTGTTTTTCGAAAGCCTCGGAAGTCCTCGAATGCTAGCAAAATAAAAATAAAACTTGGATGAATCTTTGAGAAACATAATTACTAAGTGTATAACATAAACTAACTAGATTAGGGCAAATTTTGACAGATATTCTTAATTAAAACACAAGATAAATGCTTTAAATGTAATCAGAATTTCACTAAGATATGGCATTTATCACCCTATTCCTAGCAACTTAACGTAGTGAGTGATTTAATTCAGTTCAAACCCTAAATTTACTTTTCAGTCTCCTTTAGGGTTAAATTCATGAAACTAACGATTAATTAGAATCAAGCGTTAAGCGTAGAATAAAATCACCAATAAGGAATAGAACAATGCATAAATAATTAAAAGAGCATAGGGATAAGAAGAGTACATCCAATCCTTAGGAAAGTTTAAGCGAACATCGGCAGAACCTCCTCGAGAGAACCACTGACTAAGCTCATCATCGATCCTCTTTTCAGTAGGATCTCCTTATGCAATTCACTCTTTTTCACTTCCCTAAGTTTCTACACTACCTAGGAACTAAGAACAAGCTTAAGTATGAATAAATAGGTGAAATGGGAGAGAAAAGCAGTGGAATGAATGAATGCTGCCTCCAAAATTCGTCCCTATATATAGGATTGTGCCTCATGCTTGCTTTGGTCGCCCAGGCCCCCATTTCCTTCATATAATGGGCGTCTGGGCGAGCTAAAAGTAACTTCTTGGAACTTGTTACTCGCCCAGGCGAGTGAAACAGGCATAAACTGGTCACCTAGGCGAGCTTAAGGCTTAGTCATGAAGAAACCTTTGGGCCTTGGTGCTTCTGAGCCTGATTTGCTTGTGGGACTTCATTCTTTGCTTAGTTCACTCCCAGCTCTTGGTTTTCGCAAGCTTGATTCTTCCGTAACCTTTTAAACCTAGCAAAATTAAAACATTCGATTGGACGAAATCTTTTCAAAATATAAAAGCATAACTTAGCTTAATATAACCATCAATTAACTAGGTTTTTAGGGTTAACTTGTGAATAAATCAATTAAAATAATGGATAAGTGCCATATTTGAATCCTATTTTTACTAAAATGTGGCACTTATCAACTCCCCCAAACCTAGAATCTTGCTTGTCCTCAAACAAAGGTAAAGATATCATGCTTTGACAAGAATCAACTTAATTTTTGATCAGAACAGACCTTTCAAAAAGTAGTTAACATTGATACTTTGAGAAAACAAAATGACGGATTTTCATGAAATCAAAATGAGGTTAGAGTCAAATTTACACTTCATTTCAAAAAGACCTCAGAGGAAGCATTTGACTGATATTAAACAGAGGAAAACCTCTTAATAAGTGTTTAATTCTCCCATAGGTAAGTGTTTAGTCTCACATTTATCACTGATATATCATAGATAAATTTTGCAGTTCATTTCCCATCAAATCATAATACATACTCATCATAGATCATTAGGTCTTTTATGGCTAGGCTTGGCTAAAAAGAAATCTAGGTTTTTCTGGATATTCAAATGACCTTGAGACTAGGAGAGCAAAAATAGAAATAGAGACATTTAGATCATTACCTCCTATTCTTTTTCTCTTTTTCCAAGATATCTATTTTCTCATTTTTATTTTTCTTTTTCACCCATTCTTCTCATCACAAGGAATTTTATTTCCTTTCTATTTTTCTTTTCTTTTATTTCTTTTTCTTTCTTTTTCTTTTTCAATAATAGCACATAACCACTGCAAAAATCCTTTTCATAACATAAACTATCCAAAAGAAATTTTCCATCACAAATCATTTCCTTTTTGCTCTCCTAACCTTAGGTAAGGTATGGAATTCCTATCCTAGGTTAGGGTTTCAATAAAATGTCAACTGTTAAGGCTCAAAGGTGTTTGCAAGGGATAAATCATTTAATATATTTAGGATAGCTTTTTGGCCGGTGGCTTATAACATGTTTAAAAAGAAAGATGGCCTAAATCATATCTATGAATTATATGCTTATGACAATTAGAAATTCATGCAAAATTACTATAAATCATATCAGTGAGATCTCTCAATGTATAATGTCTGTTTGGATGCACACACTCACATGGGCTCAAGGTTTGTTTTCATGTTTTTAATCAAATCATTTGTTTCCCACTGAAGTTATTTATCAATTTCAATATAAAAAGACTTTTACCTTAATTTTATTTTTCTGAAAAAAAAACCATTTTGTTTTTCGTTTCTCAAGATTTTCCTACAAAAACTTTATTTTTGTTATGTTCTGATTCTTAAAAGAAGTTTCAAAATAATTTTCTGTTGATTCTTTTCAAAACATCATATATCAAAAAGCAAAAACTTCCCTTTTTTATAGTTTTGTCCTAAATTACTATTTTATTTACACAATTATATTATACGCAAAAAAACTGTGTGAAACTTTCTCAAAAAGTGTTTCTTGTGTATACTACCAAAAATATTACCTAAATGTGCATTGCTTCATCATAAGCTATATACGAAATATGTATAAAAATAATAACATAATTACTGTAATTCACCATTACTACCCATGTGCATCAAAAAATAACCATGACAGTGCATAAGCAAAGTAAACCAAAATATGTAAGTATGTAGAAAGCTATAAAGAAAGCGATAAATAAATCAAAAAGAGTGTAACAGATGTTGAAGGTCCATAAGATATGCTGCCAGGTCTTGCTCCAGATCATCCGCCACCTCTCCTCCTTCTGCTGCTGTTGTAGCTACAGGGTCTTCAGCTGCAGGGTCCTGCTGGGCTGTGGAGCCTCCCACCTCCTCCTGAAAAATTGGCCTGTCCCCAGGCCATGCCACATGTGCTCTAAACTGATCGGGAGTAGGCCATGGGAATGGGTTAGGATCCTGTCAATGTTGATGCAGTGTATAGTTGTAAAAACTCTCGTTTAGCTGCATCTGTCCTCTGAAGTTGGCAGCTTGCTGATCCGCTATATGCTGTATGTATGTGTGCATTTGGAGTTCCATTCTCTGAATGTGGGCAGAGATAGACTCCAAAGAAGCTGGCTCAGGATCGAGCTGTTGCTCTGCCTGTCTAGCTAAACAATATTTTTCAATAAAAGCACGGTTAATAGGAGGGCGAATAGTCCTAGAGGGATGGACTTGGATTCCAAAAAGCTGACATAAACCAATAATCAGAGCAAGGAATCCAAGAGCCCTATTAGCTCGCTCAGGGTTAAGAGGATGCCTAGGTGGCTCTAGGATGACAAACTGGTGGATAGAATCTGAAATGATTTGAGCCACATCTATACTAAGCTGTGTCATGATACTATATGCTAGTTGACACTTAAGCATGGGAAGATCGGAATTGTGGTCACTAAGCATGATGTTGCTTAGCAAGAAGGTCATCCATATCTGGGTAGTGGTGGTCATGTTAGTTCTCATTAACCTTACCCGATTACCTGAGACATTACGAGCAAAATCAGTACCTGGAATGGAAAGAAGTTGTCTCATGGCCTCTTCATCAAAATCATTTCTTCTTTCCATGTACTCACAAAGGTGGCCTTCTGGGAGAATAAGTGGATTCCCTAAAAATTGATTTATGGCATCGAAGTCATAGGGAGTCCATTGGCCTCTGACAAATGATCTCTTATCAAATAAGGCTCCTTTTATTGGCCAAGCATTTGCATAAAACTCCAGAACAATCTCAGGGTCAAACTTTTGCAAAGGATTAGCTAGTGGCCTCCATCTTCTTCGGTCAAGTTCATCTGCAAATTCAGTGTATTCATCATTGAACAGTTAAACTCTTCGTTCTTTGTGGAAGGACCAGTTTTGTATGGCTTCGAAGCGAAGTTGATGCTTCTTGCTCCTAAACTTTTGCTCATCATAAATAAAGTCCTCTAGTGAAGGTACACTAGTTCCTTCATTGTGAGCTCTTTTGTGCTGGAGTTTCTTTGGGGCCATCTGAAATAATCACTCAAAAACAGTTTTAGCATTTTAACAAGCATGGTGATAAGTGGCAGCCAATGTGACATCAAGATCTTTACACATGATTACACAATTCCTATATTTCTAGTTCTCAAGTTAAATCAAGGAATTCAATCTTATGCTTCCTTTATTGTAGAAATTTGAGCAAGAAAATTCAGTCTATGCTTTTCTTCATTGTATGCACAGCAACCATGTTTTTGGTATAACACTCAATGCTGAAATTCCCTAAGTTATAGGTTTTGTAATTTAGTGCTTCACCATATCAAAATAAAGGGCCATGCACTTCACACAAATGCACAAATTGATGCTTCTATTTGAATGCTTAGGCCTAAGTTATGATCATGACAAACATGGAAAAATCAGCTTTGTGAACCATTAGTGTGCAACATAGAAACTGATTTCATTGTAGCAAAATAACAAGCACCTAGTGTGCATAACATGTTGGACCTTAAAATGGATACTTTGACACATAGCTATACCAAAATTTTGCACAGAAATGAGAGGGAGAAGTGACCAATTCAATTATATACAACAAAAGCATTCAAAACATTTGAATGAAATGTAAAAACCTAGGTATGTTTTTGAGTAGAATGAAGGCAAAAGGATCACTTCATACTATCATACTAACATATAAAATAACATTTAGAAATTGAGTATATGCATAAGAGGTACTTACTTGGGATCCAAAAAGCAAGAAAATGGGATGAAAAATGGAAGTGGACAGTAGCCTGGGCGAGTTTTGGTGAAGGAAGAAAAAGCAACACAAGGTAAATGATGAAATAGAAGTGAATTTGGGCAAAAAAATTGAATTTTTACCTTGCTGTGGTGTGGGCTGGACGTGTAGGCTCGCCCAGGCGGCCAAATTGGCCTATATGCACTCGCCTGGGCGAGTTAAACAACCATTTTTTTTATACGAAATTAAGATAAGACTTATACTATGTTATAAGTACTACTTATTTATATTCTACACTATATTTACTATTTTAGAAATATATATTTACATAAATATTTATATTACAAACATAAGAAAAAGATTTAAAAACATACCTGACTAGGTTGCCTCCTAGAAGCGCTTCTTTTACATCGTATTAGCTGGACGCGTTGCAGCTCAAATGTCTTGAAGTTGTATCACAGTGGTGAGTCTTTCAAATTCACCACCTAGATAGGCTTGAGTCTGCTTTCATTTACAGTCCATGTTCTTTTTGTATTTGGGTCCTTGAGTATCATAGCTCCATGTGGCTTGACTTCCTTTATAATGAAAGGTCCGGACCATTTCGACTTCAGCTTCCCTAGAAACAATCTCAATCGAGAATTAAATAACAACACATTTTGTCCAGGATAAAAATTCCTTTTCACAAGCTTTTTATCATGATAAAATTTAACTTTCTCTTTGTAAAGCTTTGAATTCTCATAAGCTGAGAGCCTCATTTCTTCTAGTTGATGCAGCTGTAGCTTCCTTTGTTCACCTGCAAGGTTAGTATCAAAATTAAAGAATTTTAAAGCCCAAAAAGCTTTATGTTCCAATTCCACTGGTAAATGGCAAGATTTGCCATAAACTAACTGAAACGGAGTGAGTCCAGTGGGTGCTTTGAAAGCAGTTCGGTATGCCCAAAGAGCTTCATCAAGTTTCTGAGACCAATCCTTGCATGACTGGGCAACTGTCTTTTCTAAAATTCTCTTGATTTCTCTGTTGGAAACTTCAGCTTGCCCATTGGTCTGTGGGTGATACGAAGAAGCTACTTTATGTCGAACACCATAATGCTGGAGGACCTTTTGAAGTTGAGCATTACAGAAATGTGATCCTCGTCACTGATGAGTACACGCGATGTTCCAAATCGAGCAAAAATATTTCTCTTCAAGAAGCAGATAACTGTTTTTGAATCGGCTTTTTGTACAGCTACTGGTTCAACCCACTTGGTCACATAGTCCATTGCTAACAAGATATATTCATTGGAGTATGAAGATTGAAATGGACCAATGAAATCAATTCCCCAACAGTCAAATGCTTCAACTTCTAAGATATTTTGTAGAGGCATTTCATTTCTCTTAGAGATTCCTCCGGTCCTTTGGCAGTTATCACATCTCTGCACATATTCATGAGCATCTTTAAACAATGTTGGCCAATAGAAACCTGCTTGCAGAACCTTAACCGCAGTTCTTTCTCCATTATAATGCCCTCCATAAAGTGAGTTATGACAATGCCATACGATGTTCCTTGCCTCTTCTTGGGTCACACATCTTCTCAAGAGGTTATCTGCACCAATCTTGAAGAGGTAAGGATCGTCCCATACAAAATACTTAGCATCACTGAGAAACTTCCTCTTTTGGTGCCAAGAATAATCTTCAGGGATTGCACCAACTGCCTTAAAATTAGCCATTTCTGTAAACCATGGCCTTTCAGAGATATGAAGGAGTTTCTCATCGGGGAATTCTTCTTGTATTTCTGGATGTGGGGAGGCTTCATTTGTGAGTCTAGATAAATGATCAGCCACATAATTCTCACACCCTTTCTTATCCTTTATTTCTAAATCAAATTCCTGCAACAATAAAATCCATCGGATAAGTCTAGGTTTAGAATCAGTTTTAACCAATAAATACTTGATTGCGGCATGATCTGTGTAAATCACCACCTTTGATCCAATTAGATATGATCTAAATTTTTCCAAGGCATATACTATGGCAAGTAGTTCTTTTTCCGTTGTTGCATAATTAATTTGTGCATCATTTAAGACCTTGCTTGCATAGTGTATAACATGGAAAACTTTATTCTTTCTTTGTCCCAAAACTGCTCCCACTGCATAATCACTCGCATCGCACATAATTTCAAAATCAAGATTCCAATCGGGTGCGGTGATTACGGGGGCGGAGATCAGTTTCTGTTTCAGAGTTTCAAAAGCTTGGAAGCAAGAATTATCAAACTGAAATGGGAATTCTTTGTTTAAAAGATTGCTACGTGGTTTAGCAATTTTTGAAAAATCCTTTATGAACCGTCGGTAAAATCCTGCATGTCCCAAGAAGCTTCGAACGGCCTTGACGTTGCTTGGTGGAGGTAATTTCTCAATGACATCCACTTTAGCTTTGTCCACCTCAATGCCTTTCATGGAAATCTTGTGACCTAACACAATGCCTTCTGTCACCATAAAGTGACACTTTTCCCAATTTAGCACAAGGTTAGATTCAATGCAACGTTTTAAAACAGTATCAAGGTTAGACAAGCATGAATCAAAAGAAGTACCAAAGACAGAGAAGTCATCCATGAATATTTTAATACTATTCTCAACTAAATCAGAAAAAATAGAAAACATGCACCGTTGGAAAGTGGTGGGAGCATTGCATAAACCAAAGGGCATCTTCCTATATGCAAAAATACCAAAAGGGCAAGTAAATGCTGTTTTCTCTTGGTCTTGTGGATCAACACAGATTTGGTTATATCCAGAGTAACCATCAAGAAAATAATAAAATTGCTTACCTGCTAGCCTTTCTAGCATTTGATCCATGAAGGGCAACGAAAAATGATCCTTTTGGGTGGCGTTGTTGAGTTTCCTATAGTCAATGCACATTCTCCAACCAGTGACAGTGCGTGTTGGAATCAGCTCATCTTTATCGTTCGTTATTATTGTTATACCACCATTTTTAGGCACCACTTGAACGGGGCTCACCCATTGACTATCTGATATAGGGTATATCATTCCTGCTTCCAACAGTTTTACTACTTCCTTTCTCACTACCTTCTTCATGGTTGGATTCAGAAGTCTTTGTGGTTGTGCAACAGGTTTAAATTCTTTTTCCATTAAAATTTTATGCATGCAGTATGAAGGATTGATACCTGTTAAGTCTGACAAGGTCCAACCAATCGCCTTACTGTTTTGTTGTAAGACGTTCATCAATTTCTTTTCTTCATTCTCAGAAAGATTTGCATTGATGATTACTGGTTTCTGAGAATTTCCTGCAAGAAAAACATATTTTAAATGTGAAGGAAGTACCTTAAGTTCCAGTTTTGGTTCTTCTTCCTTCTTTTCTTCCTTTAGTTCTTCACAGAGGGTTTAATGAACAAGAACTTCTTTGCATGAGTTTAACTGATGAAGATACTTTGAGGTGTCGTCATCTCCATCTTCTTCTTGAGTTTCAGTCAATGCTTTCTCTAAACCATCTTTCTTGTGAAAGAATCTTCTAGAGTCAGAAATAACTTCGTCGAGAACATCAACTCTAAAACATTCTGTCTTATCTACAGGGTACTTGATGGCTTCAAGAACATTAAACTGAACTTCATCATCATGAACTCTGACAGTGAGCTTTCCCTCATCAACATCAATAAGAACTTTGGCAGTCTTCATAAAGGGTCTGCCAAGAATCAATGGTAGTTCACTGTCTTCGTCCATTTACGGGCATAGGATGAACACGTTTTTCTTAAAGTCACTTCAATTACGGGCATAGGACGAGCAATGAAGGTCAAAAAGTTGAGTCCTTGTTTTATCAGTCCTTTTCAAATTCTGAAAAGAATAGGTACACTAGCTTACCAAATAGCCTTACCACCAAATCTTTCTAACCTTCATAATGTTTTCCATGTCTCTCAACTCCGTAAATATATTTCTGATCCAAGTCATGTCCTAGAATCTGAATCAATACAGTTAAAAGATAATTTAACTATAAGCTTGCCCCTGACAAGAATTTTGGACAGAGAAATAAAGCAATTAAGAAATAAGTTTGTACCATTGGTAAAAGTAGCATGGGGACAAGCACGTTTGGAAGAATGTACCTGGGAACTAGAATCAGAAATGAGAAAAAAGTACCCTGAACTGTTCACAGGTAATTACAAATTTTGAGGGCAAAATTTTCTTTTTAGGGCGGTGAAATGTAACATCCCCAAAATTATAAAAATGTGATGATAATTGGATACAAGTATGTTTAGAGAAAAATAACTATATCACTCTTTCCATGATGCAGAAATTACTAGAAAACCCTTAAGATGAAAATTTCAAAAATGCCCTTGGACATTTTTGAAAATAACCAAAATACCCCTAGGTTGAATGGCATAATTACCAAAA